>JAHPZR010051710.1:7500-20554 GCA_019787425.1 Platygyra sinensis | reverse complement strand
AGCAGCTGAGAGTAACGCAGTGGACAGCATTGACTTAGCAGAGATTTAAAGTTGGACAGCAGCCGAGCTTCAGTCAAAGCAAGAAGCAGATCCAAACCTAAGACAGATACTGCTCTGGAAACGGAATCAGGCTGCCTAACCAGCACAACGAGAAGTACAAGGTACTAGTAAAGCCACCAAGAGCCTGTGGGTACAGTGGAACCGGTTGCTGTTGGAGAACAGCATGCTCTACCGCTAGTGGCAGACTGAAGATGGCCGTGGCACTCAATTACAGCTTGTGCTTCCCCCGCTCATTAGTAACAGATATCCTCTCAGTCCTCCATGCTTGATTTTTTTTCAATATTTATTGCCACACACTTATGATATTTACAATACATATACACTGTATTAATTACAATTCTAAAACAAACTACTCACTTACGACCGTACTACATTAACTTACACTACATTACAATTTCCATGCATGTCTAATGCTTATTTAGCTAAAGTAACATTACAGTCAATACAGTTCTAAAAACATATTGGTATAAGCATACGTGTAAACTGATGTAAACAGATTAGAAATTAAAGGGGCTCAGTCACGTTTGAAAAGCTTAGCACAACTTTTCAAATTCGTTGTTTGCAATCCGCGTCAATCTTCTCCATCCTTAACCATCCTTGTTCATTTATGGTTTATTATCGTCTCTTTGATGTTTTTCTATCTTTACAAAGTGTTATTTTTAGGTTTTCCTTCAATTTAACGGTTATTTTTTTCGATGTTCAAAATAACTCAAGATGCCGTGACTGAGCCCCTTTAAGGTACAGAGCTCAGGCACAAATTCCACTTCTTATTACATTTGTCATGTTATTAGTATTAACACATATAAATTTTTTCCGTTTCATACTTAATTTTTACTTAAGTTTTAAGGCGTTTATGCTAGGAGGATTAAGATTTCTTCTGCAGTCCCATATATATAGTTTAGCGACTAGTATCAAGTAGTTCAGTAAAAGGGTAATTTGCATAAATAATGCCAATCATGACATCTTGCAGAGTACGATGGACGAATTCTCTTGTGGGTAGGTAAAAGAAGTATTTGAAATCCTTCCAAAAGGGTTGCCACAAGGCTACAATGGAAAAAGGGATGATGAGGGGGTTTCTGGTTCTGATTTACAGAGAAGAACATTTATCTCTGAGATGAAACCTATCTTAAACAACTTTGTATCAGTAAATAGTATTGAATAGACCTTTTTACCAATACGGTGAGCCATTTTGAATTCATTAATTTAAAGCATATTATGGGATTCCCAGGGGGTAAACACGCCGAATGTTTCTGTGACGGGATATGTCACTTCAGCCTACAGCGCTGCATATTCTGAAAATTGAAAATTATGGGCGATCAACCGGACGGGAACACGAAAGAGTTAGCAAAAAGGAGCTTAATGTGCGGAACGTTTGAGAAATTGCGAAAGTATTTGAAAGATCGTGGTATTGTTATCGCACTCACAAGTGCGACTTAATTTCAAAGGTTTCCTACGCTTCCCGACTACATTTGCAACTGTGTAGCACCAAAGAGCAAGAACAAGCTCAAATTGCAGCGAGGGGAAAGGAAAATCTCTTAATCGATGGAATCTCGCTTCCTTTTCCAGCTGAGGATCTGGCAAACTAGTCGGCAGGAAGTCAATATTTTCCCGATACGACAATGACTGATATTGAAACATGCTTGTCGAAAAACAATGATAGAAAATCCATGAAAGAAGGGAAAAATCTGTATGAAAGGGGTCATGTTTCCGATGCTGAGTACAATAATATATCAGAATGCGTGAAGTTTTGTTTCGTTCGTGGAAAAGTTGTACTGCAAACAAGAATCGGAGAAAATCCTTACAGTATATGGGTTTACCTCTGTACTGGAAGTGGGGATATACTTACAGGTGAGTGCAGGGCCTCGACGGGTATGGAGAGAGCTGCAAGCATGTTTCTGCTTGATTGCATCACATTGAATATGAAGTAAGAGTGGGAAACAATGAGACTTGCACATCTATCCCACAGCAATGGGGGAGAAAGACAAGTAACAAGTGCAAAAAAATTCACCAGCTTGACAAGACTGAAAATATGAACTGAATTAAGACAATTAGTCCAGACAATGGGGGCGTATAAGCAGGAGTTTATTTGACCCAAGAGCACAGTGCGATAGGTCTTCAAACTTTGGCCATGAAGACTGGGAGAAATTAGCTATGTCATCTGATGGAAATAGTTCACTGCTGTGCTTTATCAAAACTGAATATGTGGCTAGCAAAACACAAGAAATATTATCAGCTACCTCTGTCAGTCTCCCACCAACACTACCAGAAATAGTTGAAGAGATAAACAAGAAAATACCAGATGCTAGTCTTCAGGAAAAATGTACAGCTCTTAACGAGAAAATGAAAATAACACAGGATGAGGCTGAACTTGTTTACAGATCAAGAAAAGAGCAATCTGAGGTCTCAAAGTGGAAGGAGTACAGAATTGGAAGAATTACTGTCTCAAAAGCACATGATGTAATTGTGAAGTATGACTCAAACGTGACAGTAAGAAATGAGACTGCGGCTGAAAATCTTTGTGCTGACCTATGTGGCTACCTTCCAGAGGTGAAAAGGAAATCAGTTCAGTGAGGCACACAAACAGAGCCAGTTGCCCGGAAAACATTCAACAAAACAGTGAAAAAAACTCATTAAGAATTAAGATGCACAGAATCAGGTCTAGTATTTTCAGCAAAATACCCTTATATAGCAGCAAGTCCAGATGATTACTGTACATGCAACTGCTGCCCAGACACCCTCTTTGAATGCAAATGCCCCCTGGACACACAGAGGCAAGGTAGTGTCTGAGTATGTCCAGGAGAAGGGGAGCTGCTTAGTTATGTCTACTGCAACAAATACTAGCGGGGAAACAACTCTCCCAGAGTTACAAATTTATATTAAGCATAGGTATTTCAGCACTCAGGTGCAACATCAGATGTTTGTATCTGAAAAACAAAAAGAGTACTTCTATGTTTACACTACAAAGGACAGCGAATCTGCCAAAGTTTGAACATTTCTTTTATAACTATATACGTCCTGAGCTTTTCACAAACAAAATATTATCTAAGATAATTGCTAGGTCAATTCTTAAGGACATAGTAACTGTTGATGCTTCCACTTGTACTTCTTAAAGTTTACAATCAATAACCTCAATCAAAATGTGTAACATCAATATCAACAACGAAGAAAAGCCTGCATGTTTTCTAAAAGAAAAGCCTTTTGAAGACATTCAAAGACAAGAGGTGGCTGCAGGCTTGTTATTGCTCCGGCAATGACCCAGATACAATCAGCTAAGTCAAGCATGTTAAATGGTAGCTCATTTTTTTTTTATCAATTTAAATTCTTTAAGATGCCAAATGGCCCTCTCAATGTGAATGCGTTCCCTGGAAATAGTTTTTGCTTGTTCAACTTGCTCCTTGGTGAATTGTTTCTTTCCCTTTGTGAAAGGGGCAAGGCCACTGTCACATGATGTTTCAAGAATATATCTTGCACTTTGAAGCTCCGGTCTACTAGTGCTACCATGCCCCTGCTGAATTTATTAATTACTCCACAATCTTCTGTTATGTAACAATCTGAGGCTGCTCCTCCATATGCATCTGATGTGTAACTTACTGAGCCAGACTTCCTTTTTTTTACTAGTGCAAACTACCATTTTTTAAAGAGTATTTGCACCTTTGTGCTGACTGTAGGTCTGATATTGTAGTTTTGCATTTGAGGGCTTTACAATATGTTGCTCAGTACAGTCTATAATACCTTCAACTTTTTTCAGGTTTCCAACAAAACACTTTGGATTGTAAGATAGTGTTTGACACTAGACATCTGATGCTGGTCCCGGCCGTTTCTCAGTCATTTTACTTTAACCGAACTCCCTTTAAGACGAACACCTCCATAAGACGGACAACGGACACTTGTGAGGTGCTGAATATGACCGCAAATTACGATTTAGGGAAGAAGCATTCTTAAATTACTAAGTATGTGACTCTTTTTAACACCAGAATCAGTCATCATTTTGCCCCATTCAAAAAATAACTCGGAGGTGACAACCGAATTGTATCAGCGCTTTGAGGATTTTAATTGTTGCACCTGAAACAATCCACGATCATGACTATTAGAAGCTTTTAACCGGCTTAACTTGCTTTCACGAATTGTTTTTTTTTTGTTTTAAAAAATTGACATCTTTTTAGACTTGGTGCAGCGAAAGACAGTCCTGAGTCATAAGATGGTTATGTTCCTGTTTGCAGAATGTACTGTTCATTGTTTGGACTCTAGTTAACCCGTTATATTGTAATGCGACAAGAGATTCAATTTTATAAATGTTTTTGTTCCAGTTTGTAGGTTTCATTCAAGTAAATGACTTAAAACAAACTTTAAACAGACTCGTATTCATTGTGCACAGGTTCAGCATTCCTGGGGTCATGTTACGTCGACTCTCTATAAGCCAGATACCTCTCTAAGACGGACAGCTGAGGCTGGTCCCGATGGTGTCCGTCTTAGAGAGAGTTGACTGTACTGTCATTTTGCACATCCTGTTCAGCGTTCAATTTATTACCTGTATTCCTGTTCATTTCTTTTTCAGAATTTTGTGATTTTCTAGCCTTCGTAGCCTTTGGTGGCACCGGTAACCTTACCCTGGGTGCCTTTCTTTTCCGTGTATTTTCCTCTCGATCGTATCCCTTCAGAAAAAGTGTTGGATCTGGATGACTTTCAACCGGCCTTCCTAATTCAAAATGATTTGAACAAACTTTAGTGCCTTCGTTCACCTTGAAATTCTTCCTGTTAAGCCTTTTGGTCCAATCCTTGAACTTGTTTTGATTCTTGGAGGATCAAAATCGTATGTGTGGTTTCCCCCGAAGAAACCTGTATGGTCTTCAATCACATACTTTTCGGGAAATCTACGATCATTATTGCATCTAAATACGGCACAACGATCACCTTTTGCCATTTTTTATGTCTGTAGAAGCTTACTCTCACAGAAATATTTGAGACGATCGAAATAAAACGAGATCAAATAGATCTAATTAGAGTAACACGGACACGCTTCCATTGGTTTGCACCCACAGCATCCCATAATAACATTTACAATTAATTTATTCAAGATGGTCTCCGTATCGGTAAAAAGGTCTATTAAGGACTTAGTATTGAAATGCTTTTATGTAAGGTTCAAAGGACACCTTATGCGGTGGCCAGAAAACCTTTTTTAAGTGATATTCTGACAAATTAAAAGTTTTTCTCAGATATTGAGAATTGCTTGGAAACTTAGCTCTTGAGTTTTTTTCATTAATTTGTAGTAGCCCTTAGATTTCTTTTTTTATACATCAAAGTCTTTGTTATCTATTGGTACCAATAAGGACATTTCGGAGGGGGTACCTTCCTTGGTTTTTAGGTACCGGTATAGTGGTGTGGAGTGACGAAGTCCTGCCCAAGTTAAGAAGTTAGTTTTGACTATTTTGCTTGAGATAATCATGAAAGAATCTGCAGTATCTGTGTCAACTAAAAGATCGTTTACAATAATTATGCCATTTTCAAAAAGAGTGCCATACAAGATGGGTTTATTGTTTATTGGTATCTCTTTGTTGTTCCACACTATATGTCGCCATGCTTCCCTGCTCCTTCGTACGAGATAGCCTCTCAGTCCTCCATGCATCAGCTGGACATCTTGGTGTGACTAAAACCATTGAGCGAGTGCGAGAATGATTCTACTGGTACGGCTTGCAACATGATGTCAAATATTGGTGTCGGCAGTGTGAGAAGTGTACAAGGAGAAATTCTCCCCAGGCTACAGCTTGAGCACCATTAGTTAGCAGCTGCCTTAGTTATCCGTTCGAAAGAAATTAAAGAAAACGACAACAATTTTAAGTTTGTAAGACATGTTTCGACAGAAACTTCTGTCATCTTCAGTTAATTAATGTACAAAGCGTTAAAAGTTGAATTTATAAGAAAGAAAAAAATGCTAATTATTCTAGTAACAACGGAATGTACAAAAAACGTGACAAAGTGAGAATTAAAAAGATAGTTTCAGATTTACATGATGTAATTGCTGATTCAGGGAAGGCTGTTGTTTATGAATATGAAATGCCTCTTTTATCTTAAGTTGGAAGCTCGTAGAGGCGTGATCTAAAATGTGAAAACAGTCTACCGAACACAAAGCGCGACAGTGTTCGAAATTCTGAAGGTGTTTGTAAATGTGCGAGGCCCTATCACTGACTAAGTGTTCACGCACGCGTGTGGAAAAGTGCCGGGTTGTTTCGCCGACATAACAGGCATTACAGCCCGCACATGCAAACTTGTAAACAACACGCGAACGAAGCCCGCCAGGGATACGGTCTTTCACGCTAAACAACTTGCCTATCTTAAAGGAGGAAAAAAATTAGTTTGATATCCAAATCGTTGCAATTGCGCTTGATGAGGTGACGAACCTTTTTCTGAGTGACAACAGAAAACGGCCAATGTAAGGAAGCTTGAAGTAAAATGTAGGTGAAGTGGGAAGGGAACCCCGGGGACAGTGATCACTTAGGGTCCCAGTAACGTAGCGGTTAACAACCCTTTCAATTAAATGAGCAGGGAAAAGATTCTTTTTTAGGATATCCATGAGCTTAGTAATGTCCTCGTGTAGCCCCAACCAGGTGTTGTTAATCTTATAGGCCCTATCAACAAGAGTCCTGATGAGACCCACTTTGTAAGAGTACGAGGTGAAACTGAAGTAATTGGTTAACAATCCAGTGAAAGTTTTCTTACAGTAAATTCTAGTTAGAAGGGATTTAGGATCATTATTGTCAACTAGAACATCAAAAAAGGGTAATTTGTGATGAGCTTCTTTTTCCATGGTAAACCTAATGTTAGGGTGTCTGGAGTTGATGTAGTCGAAAAATAAAACGGCATCATGTTCCGAGTGAAATAAACAAAAAGTGTCGTCAACATATCGACGATAAAAAAAAATTTCAGAGCCTTGAAAATTTTCCAACCACAGTTTTTCATGATGTTCCTGGAAACATGTCGTACAAACTTAAAAGTGTTGTCGTTTTCTTTAAAGTATTGACTTGTCTGCTTATATCAAGATCGTTTCGAAAGAAATTGCAGTTGACATTATGGGACCAATGCCAGCAACAGAATCCAGTAACAAGTACATACTATTTGTTGGAGACTATTTCGGGAAATGGAAAGAGGCATTTGGTATTCCGAACCAAGAAGCAAAGACTGTAGCAGAGAAGCTGGTAAAAGAAGTCATTTCCAGGTATGGAGCGCCAAAAAAGATCTACTCCGACTAGGGACTAGGGAACTTTAAAAGCCCAGCTGTTCCAGGAAGTATGTGTGCTCTTCAACATGGATGAAACCAGAACCTCTCCATACCACCCAGAAAGTGATGGAGTGGTTGAACGATTAAACCATACCTTGCAAGACATGTTGGCTAAGTATGTGTCTGATCATCAGCATGACTGGGATGAGCACCTGCTGCTGATAATGATGGCCTGTTGGTCTAGTGTACATGCATCCATGCAGTACACTCTGTTTTATCTTTTGTCTGGCCATGAGGTATGACTGCTAGTTGATGGTATGTTCAGACAACAACCAAACCACAAGCCAGAAGTGACAGACTATGTGAGGAACCTACGGGACATTCTTGAAGAAGTCCATGAGCATGCCATAGAGCATCCTCAAGCTGCCCAGAAATGTTAGAAAGACCATAACGATCAGCGAATTACACCCTATTTTGTGTAGAAGTTTTCGTAGAGTTCTACATCTATACACCAACACCTCACCATTTTCAATGTTTTTAGTCTAGCCTCTGAGTGCATGTTATGGCAATTTTGAAATTCTGCCTTGTTTTATATCCCCTTATATGTATGTACATTACCATGGTAACCTTGTTTTTTGTCTTCTTCTTTAGTACTCCACATTATCGAAAATTCAACATCCAAACATATCCTAGATTATATTCACCTTTTTTTTCTTAATTTTTTTTTTATCAGAATGTTTCTGTTAAATGTACACTTTCTATTTGTAACGTAATTACACTTTGACTGCTACTTAATCACTGTTTCAGTATGCATTGACTTTTTTTAATAAGTTGTGTTTATTTTTTTTTGTCTAAAGTTATTCGTAAATTTTCTTAATTTTCCTACATTTTCCTCTTTTTAACCTTATATGCTACTTGAATTCATCCTCGAATGTTATACACCTCTACTTCTCTACGCGTCTACGCATCTCCTTATTTTAATGCAAACTATACGCTTATTCCGTTGTAATCTTTGTGTTGCAAGTTCGTATGTTTAAAGTGGTAGGTAGTTTGTAGTCCTAACAGAACGCAGGGATGTCGGAACAACAACAAGGCTATTTATTCCAAACAGACGTACTAATTCCACACAAGACTGCACAATAAGCGCACGCTAGGCTTGTATAAACACACCCTCTGCCAGATATCCACTTAACCTCTCTGTTACACTTTAACAAACACGACCTCTGTTGACACTTTACACGCGACCTTTGTCACACTTCAGTAAACACTACTGGCTCACGAGATAATTCTCTCTAAACAGTCCTGGGAAAAAACCATCTAAAAACTACACCAATTCGCTTATATACTTTACAGCATAAGATTCTAGAACTTTCTGGCTCGACTAAATAAAGCAACATTACTATTAAACGGCTAAAAAGAATCGCTGAATCACCTTGATTCGATACTAAATAAATATGCAAGAAAATTCTAGACTAAATTAGCATACACGCGAACTTCCAAGTCACGCAATTATTTTTCGTAACACTTTGCCTTCTCTACTTGTCATTGTACTGTGAACTATTATGCTTCTACTCTTTTACACTACTTCTCTACACGTATACACCTCAGTCTATGGCTCTGTACGTCTACAATTCTGGCATTGTACTGTGAACTATAGGTGTAGAGGCGTAGAAATGTAGTGGTGTAGAGGCGTAGAGGCGTAGAGGCGTAGAGGCGTAGAGGCGTAGAGGCGTAGAGGCGTAGAGGCGTAGAGGCGTAGAGGCGTAGAGGCGTAGAGGCGTAGAGGCGTAGAGGCGTAGAGGTGTACAGGTGTAGAGGTGTAGAGGCGTATTGGCGTAGAGGTGTACAGGTGTAGACGTGTGGAGGCGTAGGGAAAGATTAGCGTAAAACAGTACAAAGCTATACGGTCACAGTGCAATACCAGAGCCGGTAGGTCACAGGCGTTAAAGGGCCAATATGGTTTAAAATCTTTGTTGATTAACGAACAAAGCACCCACTGGAACGTAAACATACTGCGACGCCTGCACGTAGAGTAACAAGTTAAGAAAAGCACCTGTGGGTTTATACTGGGGGGGGGGGGGGGGGGGGGGGGAAAAGATACTGAATGAAAAGTTTAGTAACACACCCCCCTCTGTGTCGAAAATCGACCCGACACCACATACACTTTTACACCCACATAACCGAGATGATTACACACAGTAGCACTAGATGTGAATCTTGACTGTTAACTTGGGATCTACAGCACTTACATGTACACTGTTAAAGCACGTTGTGCAAAATCAGGCCCAATATAAAGTTAGTGTAATAAAATATGAGGCGTAGGGCTTTTAGGAAAGCTACGGAAAATTCTACCCATAATTTCAGTGTCCAAATTTGGGCCAGTGCGGCAAGACACATGTCCAACATGGAATGAATGTATCTTGCTATCAAGCAGTTTTCGAAGTGTTATTGATTTAAGCCAAGGACATTTATCGAATCACTTCATTCATGTTCAGAAAATGCTAGTTTGTTATAATCTAGAATACTATAATCCAATTCATTTTTTTTTTTTTTTTTTTTCAAGGGGGGGGGGGGTGGCCATGAGGGGATATGTGTTGTAACGTTACAGGCGCACATAGCGTGTACACATAACCAGTGTGTGACCAGATACTAATGTGTATACCTCGGCTACTATGCACAGTCGTTGACGAGCTACATAATTTACAGCTGGCAATATCATCTATGAAAAAGGCCTTTGTTGTCGTCAAAGTGGCCGTGGCAGTTAAATATGTGTCCTATACCACGTTTTGCGTGGAATACAGAAAACTATGGGCGTTGCTTTCTGTTGTTGTACAAAACATGTTGCGAACGATTATTTCCTGCCACCAACCAAGGGTAAGCGTAAGATGTTATTCTGCTCTGATATAGCGTTCCTATGTAGTTTCCGCAAGATTGAATACGTAAGTATGTTAACCCACTAATTGCATCTGTAAAGATTGCAGTTATGAAGTAATTAGTTGACAGGTTACTTGTGATAATTTTCGGTGTGAGTTTGGGCACGATGCCAAACGAGTTTGCAAGCAGAAAGGTCTCTGATGAGTCCCTTGGCCGGGACAAAACGAGCTTTGTAAGACTAGCACGACATTGTGAAGTAATTAAGTTGTTTATGCCAAACGAAACTCTTATTACACTCTGTAAGTTTGTATCACATATAAGTTAGCTACAATTATGTCATGATTAAGAAGCTTGATTTAAGCAATAAAGTAGATTCAGTTGATTGTACAGCAGTCAAGTGTCCTCACTCCGTGTCTGATCTCGTGATAAACCCAGTGTTTGCCCAAGCACCAAAACAGTTCGATGCTATCAAATCTTGGCCGTAATTCTACTACATTAGGAAAACATGGCCCTTATGCTGGAGATAGACAATTTATTCTTTAAACAGGTCAAGGACTTTCTTACGAAAGTAGCACTAGATTTCTGCCCACTCAAAGAGTTCTTTTGATTGATTGAGTGATTAATTGATAACTATCTTCTCACATGCTAATAGCATTATAATCAGTTGATAATCACATTATGTCAATGTATTGTTTAGGGCAAGGCTGGGCCAGGACAAGTCAAGAATAAAGACAAATTATGTATATCTATACCTTTGCATAATTGTATCTCATCATTAATGTCACTCTTGCAATCTGTCAGTGATGTACAGTTAGAGTGGACTGATGAATTGAGGCATTGGCTGTAATCTGCATACATGTACCATGTTTCTATCATTATATACACCACCATTAGTGTAACCCATGGCCTTGCAGGTCAAATTTTCTTCATCTGTACCTCCCTTTCTGGTACAAAGTTTTTGGCCAGCTACCGTTTTTGTAGATTTCCATAATGCCACGTGATGGGTTTTTTCCCTGACTGAAATCGCAGTGGAAATTCTGATGGAAGCAATGAAAAAGAAAATTTTTATTACTCAAATTGATTCTACATGCCATGTTTGTATTTAAGTCTTCTTTTCCTTGTGGCAATATTCCATCAACATACAAGGACATGATATCACACTGCAGGAGAGAATGTCTCCCTACTTCAACGATAGTGTTCTCAAATCAAATCGATTCATAAAACTAATGTTTTTGGTTGAATACATTTGTGAACTTTTTGTTCTCTTTCATAGGGTAGAAAATAAACAAGCACCTGAGGGATCAATTGATCAATCTTTTCAAAGCTAACAAACAAGAACTACTTGAAAACAGCACACGACCTTTTCTGAACCGAGCTAAGGAGGATTCCAAAAGATACGCTGTCACGAAAGTGTTCTTTGCATGAAAAAAGGGAGAACTGTATAAACCTGAAATATAACTGCTATCGCCTGTTAAGATGTGAGTGTGGTGCACAATGCATGAATCTGAACTCGAGAACAGATTGTATCATGCTGACAATGCTAGAACGCATGGGTCTTACATATATCTGTCCTGATTTGACAAAACGTGGACTCCGGAATCCGGGCTTGAAGGTCGACGACAGTCGACCTTCAAGCCAGTGGCGTCGAAAAAAATTGAGGGGGGGCTGCGTCATGCACCATTGGGGCAGTTAGCCCAGGCTTTGGTCTAGCCACCCTAGGGAGCCCAGGCTCAGCTGTTGAATTTCGGGCCCGCTAGGGGGGGTGGGTTTGTTCAGTGTTTTGCCTTGTTTTCAACAAAGACTTTTGCTCTGCTTTAAGGGTCAGTACTGGTTCTTGACTTTGCTTATTGGCAGCTGGCCTTAGCAGCCCGCTGCCTCCTGTTAGCTTAGCCTTGACCGTCTACGGGAGGAGTACCTTGGGTTAGGTGGGGGGCCCTCAAGTCCCTACAGGGGGAGGGCAGGGTGGGGGGAAATAGCCTGGAGTGCATTTGGCTTTCCAAGGCTATCTTTTTCTAAATCAGGACAGATATATGCTGTGTTCTAGACAAGGAAAGCACTTAACTTTCGTGTGTAATTGTGCATGAAATGTATCGTTTACCTAACATATAGTTAACACTAATGATAATCAATCTGTGCATGCAGTTTGAGCAAATTAAATTGCTTTTGTTCTTAAGAGAACAGGTACCACTAGGATAACAAGGAAATATTGGAACCATATATAGTTTTTGTGACTTTAATAATCTAGTAGTAATGTAAGTGTAATAACGTTTTACATAGCAATCAAAGGTACTTACCCCACCCCCTCAAAACCAGGCTAATTAATTAATTGGAATTAATAAAATAAACACTCAAGTTTACACCTTATGGCAATTACTACCTTAGCAAACAGCAGCACCCTAAACCATCCCGATAGTGCACTCTGCACTAAAAACTAGGGGGCTGAGAAACATGGTGCACACAATAAAGACTATTTCCTAGCGGAAAATTTTCTAGAGCTAAATATATATGTATGAAAGCATTGATACTGTAATCACCTAGACTTGCTACGTGTTGTGTGGAATATAGAAAACTAGGGCATGCTTTCCATTTTAAAACATTTTGGAACACTATTTCCTTCCAACAACAAGGTAAGCATGGGATTCTGCTCTGATTAGTTCCTGGTTCCGCAGGAACTTGCATGTAGACTTGCTAGCTGGAATAATAAATGATAATCATAAATCGATAAATGATCCACGTTTCAAAATTAACAGTACATAGTAAGTCATGCGTGGGAGGCGCTGTGGCCTCATGGTTAGCGCGCTCAACTCCGGAGCGAGCGCTCCGGGTTCGATCCCTGGCCGGGGACATTGTGTTGTGCTCTTGGGCAAGACACTTTACTCTCACAGTGCCTCTCTCCACCCAGGTGTA
>JAHPZR010051710.1:0-5000 GCA_019787425.1 Platygyra sinensis | reverse complement strand
TACTGAGTATTAATATTGAGTACATGTATTATGGCAAGGGCACAGTGGAACTGACAAGACTGATATCTTTTTGCAGTGAGTGAAGTAGGGTTGACAGTAAACAAGTTCCTAAGGATGCAAGTGAGGTGTAGCGTTACACGAGTCAACCGCGAGCCCAAGTCAACCTCTAGTCACGAGCCAACCTCGAGTCAACCACGAGTCAAGTCAATTTTTTTTATTTTTTTCCGAAAAAAAAGTAGATCGAGGAAATAAAATATCTGAATATCAAGAGAAAATGTAGCTGAATATATATTGTTAACAACAGGATATTTTGATAACAGGCTCGGTCGCGGCTCGCGCAATCTAGTAGTCTTACGCGACATACATTCAGAGAAACCACGTTATTTGTTGTGCCCGTTGCCGATTAACAAGGCACAATTGTCTTATCCATTACTGACTCAGAGAAAGCTTGAACAATGCTATAAAACATTCGAGTCACGCGAGCGAGTTGCCTCTTTCCTGAATTTTGGGCCCGACGACCTTGAAATTACGTTACCTGTTGAAAGATTGTGTTTACAGAACTTTATTAGTGTTGCAAAACTACATTTAATTTATTTCATAAAGAATCAACGACAATGTAATAGTGACAATCGAGGTGGCTTGGCCTAGTGGTTAGGGCGCCAGATTTGTAGTTCAAATCCTTCTCCCTGCTACTAGATGGATCTACAACTCCTCCACGCTTTGTTCGTAGCGAACTGGTCAGCCTCCTGCCAGTTGGGATTCTTAGCAATTTTCAGTTTAATTTACAGTATTGTTTGCTTATCTCAGCGTCCACAATTAGTACAGCAGAGCTAAACTCTTCGACATTTAAATAAAGTTATCGCAATTTCAAGGTCGACGGGCACAAAATTCAGGAAAGAGGCAACTCGCTCGCGTGACACGAAATGTTTTTTAATATCGTTCAAGTTTTCTCTAAGTCACTAGATGCATGTCACTGACTATTTGGATAAGACAATCGTACCTTGATAGTCGGCAATGGGCACAACAAATAACGTGAGCTCTAGAAATATGTCGGGTAAGACTACAAGATTACGCGAGCTGCAATCGAGCCTGTTATCAAAATATCCTGTTGTTAACAATATATATTCAGCAACATTTTCTCGGGGCTGTCATGAAGTTTTCAGTCACCTTTGTTCTTATTCTCCGCACCAGTGACAAAACATTTGTTTCTTGAACGACCGTGAATTCTACCAATAACAAGCAATTGCAGCCATAGCATTATGGAAAAATCAGCCATACTCAGCCATAAGAAGTGCTTAAGGTTACTACCCTTACTGACAGCCCAGTTGTGTTAATCATTACCTTAACATTAACTTTGCATAAACTTGACATCAAATCACTTCGAGTTCCAATCACATAAGATTTCCATTGTTTTGTAGTTACATAAGCAAGGCCTAATGTATGCACTGTGTGTGAAACCAACCGTAATGGCGTGTATTATGGTGCGAGCTATTTTATTCACTACGTCTCTACAGCTGCTGCAGAATCTGCAACATACATGTATTTGAGCATTTACTACAATTTTATTTGACACAAATATACAATTTGACAAGTGTTTAATGTCATATACTCAGGAGCGTTTTGGCTGTGGATATAAACTTTTTGGTCTCTTTCATATACAGTAAAAGCAATTAATGAAAGGAATAATTGCAGTGGTGTGGTTGGGAAGCCGTAGATATTTCTTGAAGCAATTAAGCCAGGGAAAATTCCAAAGGATTTGCAAAAAGAATAGCATTCTTGTATCACGCGAACAATGCTAGAATGCATGTGTATGACATGTTAGGTTTCTACCAAGGTAGAGCAAGATTACTCTCTCAATACCTCTCTCTGCCATGGGGTGGTGCCTATTGAGCTAGCCAAGGATTAACAAACTTGCGAAAGGTAGTGGAGGAGCTCAGTTGAGTGGGGATACTAGAAGCTCAGGGAATAGTCTGCAGGCAGTCCCGCATTTGGATCACAGAAGTCATGGAAGTGGAGAAGACTGACTAAGTTGGCAAGTTCAAGAAAGCTTGCAACATGGGCTTCCTCATTGAAACTAGTTCAGATGTTTATATTTAAACAGTTTTAAACTAAGAATGCAACCAACCTTGGCAAATAGATAACTGTATCTGTTGTACAAAATTGGTTAAATCTTTAAAGTCAGCTGTGTATACATATCTTGGATTTCCAGCCATCTCATCCAACTCATTTATATCATAGTGCTTTCCAATACCTATAGCAAATATGGTGGTTCCTGTATTAAGCAGAGCCTGTGACGGTCCCTTAAAGTCATCATGTGACTTTCCATCTGTCATGATAATACAAACATTGGGTACATCGTCCCTGTCCTGCCTTAGCGTATATATCCTGTTCTTGACAACCGTGATAGCCTTTCCTGTGTATGTTCCACCAGAGGGATATAAAATGTTATCAATGTCTTTGAAGACGTCTTCATGGCTGTAGTAGGTATTCAAACCAAACAACACTTTAACATAGGATGGTGAAGAGTATATAACTGCAGCTACATGGGTTCTGTTTAAGTCTACACTAAATCCTTCAATCAGCATCTTCATAAAGGTCTTCATCAGGTCGAAGTTTCCTGCTCCGGCCTGCCTAATACTTCCACTGCCATCAATCACAAACACCAAATCAAAGTCTTTGTCACATACTGTTGGGGTAAAATGACAACCTGAGTTTGGTAGCTAATAATTAACAAATGGCAAACGCCATAGCATGAACTATTGAGTTATGGATGCACACAGAAGGTTGCTAAGCAAGAAAGAAGTGTACGAGTTGCATGAGGCAATAGCCGAGTGTGCTTAGCAAACCTCCCAAGTGCATGCAAAACTTAAAGTGCACCCAAACCCAAATTTGTTTTCTCGCTAAAACGAATCTACTTGTTAATTGAAATACTTCCGGGAAAAATTTTTTTTTGATTTGGATAAATCCTCGATTTTCTGTGCCCCGACGAAATCTCGAAAATAGCTCTAAAACACCGCCATTTTGTTGCACGACCGAGTTTGAGGAGAATGGGTCCAGCAGCAGTTGTGACGTCTACCCGGGAAGATCGAATATCTCCCGTTCTCTCATTTCCTTGAGGATGATGCAAAACATATTCGAAAAGTGCGCAAAAGCGCCTTCCAGAGGTTCTATCGGCTGTTGCGCAATATCCCAGATTTAAAGAAAGATATATTGTACAATTTAATGGCGATGATCGGTCAATAGTACTATTAAACGTAAACGATGGTTGATTTGGTCCCATTATCGGACAAGCGAACTTACTCTGTGAGAACCATTGAAGAACTCTTAGTGGAATTTGTTCCGCAGACTTTCAAACGTTATTTCCAAAATGTTTTGCTGAGAGCCAACCAGTAATTTGTAGAGACACTAACGACAACCTGTATTTTCAAATCCCACAGTATTTAAATCATATCCAGCAAAGTCGCGCGACCAATTACGAAACATTACGACCAATATAAAGCTTACAGATATGTAAATAAGTCGCAACTATACACCACCAACCAACATTTATTTCTCTTTTGATTTTGATAGAAGTCGAAGACTAATCCTTTAAAACTACATGATATCAGAATTGTTAGACTCACAGAGGTTTTCGAAGGTTTGGAAGACAGCAGTTCGACAAAAAGTCTGTGCAATAGTGTTGAAAATATGACAGCGTAATATTATCTGCAGACTGCTTAGGGAATTTCACTGTAAGCATTGAGAAAAAATATACATCGGTTAATATTTGGAGTTGCGTCTTAAAACAATGTGGAATTGGTGATTGTATGAAATGCATCTTTCCGCATTTCTTCCCGCAGCTTCAAAAATAAAGGTCCAAACAATTTCTACGATTTTCAATCGCCGGAGCGAAGCCAGTGTTTTGGAGGTCATCGTCTCAAAAACTGCAACACGTACTTCGCTCGAGCTCTTATAGACATGATGCATTCCAGAAAGTAAAATACAAACTGGATTTAAAAGAACAACCATACCTTGAAAAAAATACATTCTCACTATAAAAGACAACTGTAAACGGGCTTTCAACACTCGTGGGAACCTTGTGATTAGATAATGAATTACCATCCAAAGCAGTCTTTAAGTTTTCTTTCGTGCTTTTCGTTTTCCTACTTCTCCACTTCGTATCTAGCTTTCCATTCCTATATACAAGCACCTTGACCGCAAAGAAGTCTTCCCCGTTTAACGTTGTCGCTTGAAATATTGCAAAGTGCTCTCAAAGTAGTGATTTCACAGTTTTTTAACGCGCTCAATCAAAGTTTATTTCTGAGTCTTTCGAATCGAAACTTAACTCTGACTCCAGTGAAGAAAAAGAAATGATTCTTAAACAAAACTCGGACATTTTAGTCCCAAAATATATTGGAACGATTAATTTTGCTTTCCATTTTCTCGAGCAAATACAGAAAGCAGACTGAGGCGCCATTGTGTTTGGTTCCTGGGTAGACGTCATCAGCAACGCCGCCCCAGACTCCCTAAAACTCCGTCGTGCAACACTGCAAGCGCGAATTTGAGAGGGCATGAAAATCGAGGATTCAAGCAAATTCAAAAATTTCTTTACCCAAATGCTTCGATTGACAAGTACATTCGATTTAGCGACAAAAAATTTTGGGGGCAAGGTGCACTTTAATAGTGCACACTATGGCGTTTACCATTTATTTTATAACATAACATTAAGACATTGGAACAATAGAAGTCTTTTGATTGAGCTACATCACAGAGCATGCGCTTCGCTTTAGTTATTGAATACATCAGCAGCATACACCCATGGGCAAATAGTAGATGCTGAATTAACCAATCAGAGCATGCGCTTTGCTTTAGTTATGTTATAGCATCAATTGACACCATGCACTTACACTGTACACACTTACACAATATATTTACATGTACATTTCGAACTGGAATATGCAACAGTGTCTTAAGCAACTCCAGCTACCTATGTCTAGATACATAATTATGTGTAGCACTCA
>JAHPZR010051708.1:0-14074 GCA_019787425.1 Platygyra sinensis | reverse complement strand
CGTAATTTATTTTAGTTTTAGTAGCGCTTTCTTGGTTCGCTCACTATCGCTTGGATTAGTTACAGGTTTTATGGTTTGGGTTCGTCTTGGTCAGCACATTCGTCTTGTAAGTTTCTTCGTTTATTTCGCTTTGTTGTTTTCCTGCACTCTTCATATTCGGTCGCTGTTAGTTATTTTATGCTTATTCCCGTGTTTGTTATTTTGTTGTTTTCAGTTACCGTGTTTCCTGCGTCTTTCAATGGTTGATACGAGTAAAAAGCGTGTGCGACAATAGTATTCATTATTAAGATATACCTGCTGGTCATCAAGGCACACTTCGCCTGTTTATTTTTTTATTCTAGTAAGTTTCCGCTCAATTTGTTATCGAAGCTGCAGAAATATTCCATCTTTAAACAAAGTCTCAAGCATTTAGATGTTCCAAAAAAACCGGAGTGCGTGTGTCACAATTTTGCAATATAGTCCACACAGAGAAAAACTGGAATTTATTATTTTCCATTTGTTAATAACTGTTTTCGCCTGTTAAATGATAAGTTGTCATTGGAAACATTGTTTTATTTGTGACGGTAACGACACTTTCTCTTACGACTCTCTTAGTACTCAGAAACGCAATGAAACCGAGAAATTGAAAGGTTTAAGCTTCACTTTTAATTTAAGACAACTTTTTAGAGAAGTTCTAAAATCTTAATCTTTAAGCATGAACATTTTATCTTTATATCCGGTACATGTCTACAGGATCTAACTCGAAAACAATGGCTTGTTTTTTTGGCTTTGTTTTGCTTGTTCAATGTTTGTTTCACTTCTTCTATGTGGCTATTGTATTCGAATTCGTGAGTTAATATCCTTTTCGAAACGCTTTCGGCATTTCGAACGGCAAAGATGACTACTCAGTCGAGATGACTAGCCTCGATCTTTCGATCGCCCACCATCCCTAATTTTAACAGCTGATATTAAATTCACAGCATCCATATCATTTATACTAATGTCATGGGTGAAAGTGACTCACGGTCTTTAGCTGGTAAACATAGCGTAAACAGCTCTCGAAAAAAAAAACTGCTTTGAAAAATGCAGCAAATAACATTTTCTTCCTTACGCTATTTAGAGTTAACGTCCCACGCCAAATAGACATTTGTGCCTAGAAACATGAGCCTTGTTAACAAGGAAGTCCTAAACTGTTTCTGTTTTACTTCAAAATGATTAATTTTGTCTCAAATTAGTTATTCTGTTTTTTTTTTTCTGGATGTAATCGAAAAACTTTACAAATGCACTTGCTTATATATCATCCTAACAAGCTAAGTGTTTACAATATGGTAATGAAACTTCTAACATACAATACGAGCGGAAAAGCCTTAATTACGATAGCAAATCTCACTCAACACTACGAAGTTCCTTAAATTAAAAATAGATTGCTAAGAAAAGGTTGAAAGGCTGAAATTAAGATAGAGCAAACTTAGGAAATTAAAATTCTCACTTGGTGTTACCGAGAGCAAAGACAACTTGTCTCATGAATAGAACTTCATTACTGGAATATAGTTCAGCTGGCTAACTCTCAAGAAAACTCATAAAACTTCATTAGTGTAAAGTAGTTCAGCTGGATAGCTTCCGAGTGAACGGAAGATAGATCTTAATGCCGAAAGGAAACCTAAATGCACCGCTAACGAACTATTTGCGTACTAAATGAAAGTCGGTGTTGCACACGTACAGGTGTACAAAGAGTCGGCAAAGTACAAAGTATAATATTTAAATTCCTGGTCGTCAACTGGAAAGAGGTTACTGTTGGTTGTTTTCTATATTTTCCAAATAACAAAGAAATGACTGCGAAACGGCGAATTTTCTCATAACAAGACCACAGGAGCATATTATTCTCATTTTATTAACAGCTGTAAAATTATCAGTCGCAATTTAACACAGCAGACTTTTTATTTACAACAACGGTGAAAAATTTCGCTAACTGCATTCTGCTACCTTACATTTAAGAAACATGTGATACCGAAAAAAATGAGTACGCAGCATTTTTAACCTCGCGAAAGCTTTTCTTCTGAAATCTTTGTCTTTGAACATCGGTAATAATTTTATCTTCTCACTGTGGTGGTCTACGACAGCTATTGCGAAAAACAAAAGCAAAATACTTGTCTGATTGTGTCCTTCACTGCTTGTTTGACTTCTTCTATTTTCCAACAGTAAAGAATCGGGTTCAATGACGAATTTAAGAAAAGTAAACTAGTTGTATAAATCCAAGCGTAACAAAGAGACGAAGATAGTTTACTATATACCGTCAAAACCACCACTATATTACAGGGTAGATAACAAGCGATCAGCGTCAGTTGTAGCCATATTGCAGTGGCCACTGCCTTTTTGTATCGCGCTATGTTCACTTGATTTGTTTGGTTCGGTTGTTGAACGTGGTCTTGTACTTGATTTTGATGATGACGGAGGCTAAGGAATATCTTTGTGTAAGAGAAGCTCGAGATTACTAGACACAGAGATGCTTCTATGATACCACACCATAAGGTTATCACGGGGTTCCAAAGTTGTACTGCTGAGGAGACAGTGCACAGAACCCAAATGGCAATAACGATCACATAGGTTCGCTTTAAAGTTACGACTTGTCTGTATCTCAGTCCCAACAACAAAGCGAGAAGTCTGTCCACGCTTATTGCAGTCAGTGTTAACACAGACACTCCACACAAGATATAACTTGATATAAACGGTAGCAGGAATGCGTAGGGACGAATAGTCCAATGTTCATTCGCTAGAGACATCAAATAAATAACGGTCAAAGGCTGTGACATAAGACCAACACAGAGATCAGTTGTTGCAAGGTTACGAAGCAAGAGTTTGGACGGTGGATGAAGTGAAGACTCTTTGTGAAGAGCAAATAGGATCAGAGCATTCTCAAGAAATGCAGTAACGGACAGGAAAGAGTTTAAAACGGAAAGAAATGGCAAGTGACCGTGCAGTCCAGAAGTTAAATATAACGAACAAGGGAAGTCTTCGACCGTTTTCTGCTGTCCATCTCCACTAAAGTTTGGTGATGCCATACCGATCTGCAAGATATCGATTGTATTTTATCCGCAAGCTGGAATCATTGGCAAAACTTCTTGGTACAGTTAAGTTAAAAGAGTCCTCGTTACCACAGTAACTAAGGAACAAACGTGTCAGTACATTGACAGTTTGGAAACAGCACTCAGTTGACTTAACAAGCAGCCGGTTTACTGTCAGACTCTAATGACTGACTGACGAGAGAAACGACAGGTTTACTGAAATAATCCTATGTGGTTTTTAAAGTCCTAAACTTTTTCCGTTTTCCTTGAAAAGAATTAAATTTGTCGCAAAAATATTTTCTGTTTTCCATCCCAATAACCTTATCGCCATTTTTCTACAACACATTTATCTGATCTTTGGTCTAATACGCCACAGACGTAAGTGAAGTTTAACAGTCGAGCTTCCTTCAATAAATAAACGTTCCTATTTATGTTAAATAGAAAAGAGCTCTCTGAATGAAAAATGTTTGCTTTAAAAAGCCCTGTGCTAAATAGCACGGTTTGAGAAGTTTAACACTGCTTCCCGCATTAATATAACATTTAACTATTCAACAGTATAATTCTGAAGAAAGATAAGTAGACCAATTTTTCAGTATTTGTAGGCGCCAGAATTTGGATTATTTCGTGTTTTTAGCTTCGCGTTAGGTGTTAGTTTCGTGTAATTAGTTTCCTTTGTTTTGTGGCATTTTGCACATGTTATGTTCATTAGCATACTCTATAAGTTCAGTTCGCGCGTAATTTATTTTAGTTTTAGTAGCGTTTTCTTGGTTCGCTCACTATCGCTTGGATTAGTTACAGGTTTTATGGTTTGGGTTCGTCTTGGTCAGCACATTCGTCTTGTAAGTTTCTTCGTTTATTTCGCTTTGTTGTTTTCCTGCACTCTTCATATTCGGTCGCTGTTAGTTATTTTATGCTTATTCCCGTGTTTGTTATTTTGTTGTTTTCAGTTACCGTGTTTCCTGCGTGTTTCAATGGTTGATACGAGTAAAAAGCGTGTGCGACAATATTCGTAAAAGACGAATCGGGTTTGTGTGTATGGTCTATCATGAAGTCTTCCGACGCTGCGGATCAGGTTAATTTGTCGTATTCTGCAGGGAAGAGCGGTCAACCTGTTCAACGCACAAGTGCACGTGTTCGTAAACCTAACTCTTCTTTGGATCACGAAGGAGCGTCGCTTGAACGAATTCGGGAGCAACTACAGAATACAGGGCCATTTTTTGAAGTGTTTTACCTGAAGTGGCCCGGCGGCTCGCCAGTCGTATTGAGTGTTTAAAGAACGAGGAAGATATATAATTTAGTGGCTCGGCAGCTCGGCGGCTCGCCAGTCGTATTCAGTGCTTAAAGAACGAGAAAGGTATATAATTTAGTGGCTCGGCGGCTCAGCGGCTCGCCAGTCGTATTCAGTGTTTAAAGAACGAGAAAGGTATATAATTTAGTGGCTCGGCGGCTCGGCGGCTCGCCAGTCGTATTCAGTGTTTAAAGAACGAGGAAGATATATAATTTAGTGGCTCGGCGGCTCGGCGGCTCGCCAGTCGTATTCAATGCTTAAAGAACGAGAAAGGTATATAATTTAGTGGCTCGGCGGCTCGGCGGCTCGGCGTCTCGCCAGTCGTATTCAGTGTTTAAAGAACGAGGAAGATATATAATTTAGTGGCTCGGCGGCTCGCCAGTCGTATTCAGTGCTTAAAGTACGAGGGAAATATATAATTAGTGGTAATATAATTTGGCGGCTCGCCGGCGCGCCAGTCGTATTAAGTGCTTAAAGAACGAGAAAGGTATATAATTTAGTGGCTGTGCGGCTCGGCGGCTCCGCAGTGGCCTTAGTGCTGTAAGAACGAGGCAAGAGCGCTTTTGTCGCCTCATGGAATCAGGAATGAAATATTTTCGATATGTTGCGCTTTCTTGTCGCCTCATTGATTAATGAAATAACGGGGTATATTCCCTTTTGTAGTGCTTTTGTAACGCTTTTGTGTCGTCTCATAAATTAAATGGAGATATCTAGATTAATGCAGTATAACATTTATTGAGAACTAAACCAGTAATTGACAAATGGAAGACTAAAATGGCAACTATCAATAATTCAAGAAATGAACAAAGATATTTTCTCATTAGAATATATTTCTTAATAAGTAAAGTTCTTGTTTATGTGGTTGTACGATTAATGATCCATAACGTTCAAACAAGGTGCGCGTTTATAATGTCAGTACTGATTTTCGCTTGTAGGATTCACGAAATGAGCCAACACCTTCTCATTAAAATGTATTTCTTAATAACTAAAGTTCTTGCTCTTACGTCGTTGTACAAGCTATGATGTTTATGATCCATAACGTTCAGACAAGGTCCGCGTTTGTTATGTGTCCTGCATTGATAAGCGCTGCTTGAATGTTTTCCGTAATAAGAGGATTCAGTGATTCCGAAATTCTTTCGTTGTATTGCTCTTGCGAGCATGGTGCATCGGCCGGCCAGCTGACGATTTCTGCTGCTGTTTTCTTGATGAAGACATGCATTTTCTGTGCGCAGCGAGCGACTCTTAATTCTGCCACACGGCCATAGTGTTGCAGCCTTTGGGTACAGTGGTGGTATTCCTGTTTTTGCACCGATCTAAGACATCTCGGGGCGAATTTTTTGAAAGCTTGGTACGTGACCAGTCGCCCAGGGAAGCGGAGAATAGCTGCCGTTATGTCAAGCTCTGTTGGTTGAGGTCGCGGTTTCTCCTTGGAGGTCTCTACAATTTCCTTTATGAAGTCGGCGAACATCTCTTTTTGAGCATGCAGGTATTCCACGTACTGCACAGCCTTCTTGTAGCATGATTCCGTTAATTGCTCGGGAGGATTTTTCGTTGGTTCGTCATTCAACAACGAAGCGATGAAGTACTCGATGGCATTGAATGCCACAGCCACTCTTGTCACCAGGTCGGTGCCTTTAGACTTTGGAGGCACTTCTCCGTTCTCAATGGCGGCGTTCACTGCATTGACATGCTCTGTCTTGAGGCGCTTGTGCAATTCGGCAGCAGGGGCGTTCAGTCTGTATGATCTGGTGATATCTCTATGCGCGGCGTGAACGGAGGCAAAGACAGGCTGAAAGTCTTTGAGTCGGAGTCCTTCGAGGTATTCTGCGGCTTCCTCTTCTTGTTCTGGAGTGGGTTTTCTCGCGTTGGGAACAGAAATGAGGAAGCGATCTAAAAGACGTAAACTCCAAAATATACCCTAGAATCAACTGACGATCCAACGCGCCACTCGAGAAAGATTGCCATCAAAACTGTCGACTGACGAGCCGACGAGTCACTTGAGAGAGACCTTAGAATCGACTGACGAGCCGACGAGCCACTAGATATGTGGTCCTCTCGACTGACGAGCCGACGAGCCACTTGAGAGAGACCTTGATGATCGACTGACGAGCCGGCGAGCCACTTGAGAGAGACCTTCAAATCGACTGACGAGCCGGCGAGCCACTTGAGAGAGATAGGCTTTCAAAAGTGGCCCTGTATTCTGTAGTTAAGCCCGAATTCGAGAACTACGAAAGAAGAGAGGAGGAGTGTTATCTTCTTTATCTGCTAAACGGAGACAGATTGACAATCTTCTAACCGATGAAGTCAATTTGGAAGCAGTGAAAATAGAGCTGCCGGAAATTACGTCGTTGTTTCGTAAGTTTGCTGAAGCCCAGCACGCGTATCATGCGGCTTTGACTGACGAAGGTCAAAGGCAAGAATCAGAGGTCTATTTCGCTGAAATCGAAAGTAGTTTAGATTTCTTCTGTCGAACGGTAAACGATTGGTTACGGGTTATGGAGGCGAGACTTCAGGATAATCTGGTTACGCCTGATGACAGTGCTTCTCAAGTTGAAATTGGTCATCGAAGCACGCCTAAACCCTCCGAGTGTGGATCTAGGTCAAGCAGGCTCTCTAAAACGAGCTCTATATCAGCTGCAAGAGCCAAAGAGGCAGCCCGCATCGCTGAACTTCGAGCTGAAGTACTTGCTTTAAATCAGCGCCATTCTCTTCAGGAAACAGAATTACTCCTCAAACGTCAAGAGTACGAGCTTTAGCTGAAGAAAGATGAGTTGAACCTTAAAACGGAATACTGTGACGATAGGTTTCTACTGTGACGATAACGGTTTTTCTGCGAGCGCTGTAATTTCTGGCTGAAAGGAGAACTGAACTGACAACTGGGGAAATCTAGCTCTGGAGAGCACTGCTTTGCATGCGGGAACGGAATCTCGTCACGAATTCCTGGTACACGGGGATCTACTTCGATGGTCTTCACTACGGACGTCAAGGAAGAGACATAACTTGGTCCAACAGTAGTTTATTCTGCACTCAGCTGAGTGCTCGACGATGTAATCGATGTCAATCGCATACTGGGTGTAATCGATGTAATCGATGTCGATGTAATCGAAAAACTTTACAAATGCACTTGCTTATATATCATCCTAACAAGCTAAGTGTTTACAATATGGTAATGCAGCTTCTAACACACAATACGAGCGAAAAGCCTTAATTAGGATAGCAAATCTCAATCAACACTACGAAGTTCCTTAAATTAAAAATAGATTGCTAAGATTTAAGGTTGAAAGGCTGAAATTAAGATAGAGCAAACTTAGGAAATTAAAATTCTCACCTGGTGTTACCGAGAGCAAAGAAAACTTGTCCCATGAATAGAACTTCATTACTGGAATATTGTTCAGCTGGCTAACTCTCAAGAAAACTCAGAAAACTTCATTAGTGTAAAGTAGTTCAGCTGGATAGCTTCCGAGGGAACGGAAGATAGATTTTACTAATGAAAGGAAACTCAAACGAACCGATAACGAACTATTTGTATTCTAAATGATAGTCGGTGTTGCAGACGTACAGGTGTACAAAGAGTCGGTAAAGTACAAAGTATAATATTTAAATTCCTGGTCGTCAACTGGAAAGAGGTTACTGTTGGTTTGTCTATAATTTTCCAAATATCAAAGAAATGACTGTGAAAGGGCGAATTTTCTCATAAGAATACGCTAAGGCTCTGGCTAGAGAGGAAGCTTATGCTCAAGCAGAAGGAGGAAATTTTGTTCCGAACAAAGTGCCGGCCTCTTACACTCGTGATGATGATCCAGATGTTTCCGCCAACACCAAGGTCAAGTGGACCAATGGCGTTAAAAGTTCTCGGTTTGCATCTTCTGAAGAAAAGAAGGAAGGAACGTTAAAGCAAAGGTCAATTTGACGGCTATCGACCAGTCGACTGTTGCAAGTGGTTCAAGCTCGGGCTCCGAGAAATCTGGACTGGGCGACATGGCTTATGGCATTCTCGCCCAACAGAATCGTGTCATGAAAGAATTTGTGAGCCAGCAGCAACGAAACTCGCTCCCCAGGAGACGTGTACCCGTGTTCAGTGGCAACCCGTTGGATTATTGTACCTTTATTCGTGCCTTTGAGACTGTGATCGAGACTAGAGAGTCAGATTATGCCGGAAGACTCTATTACTTAGAACAGCATACGGCCGGCAGACCACAGGAGTTGGTACGCAGTTGTCTTTACATGAATGCTGAAGCAGTCTACCTGAAGGCAAGGAAGCTTTTGGAGAGTAACTTCGGTCAGAAGCATAAAATTGCAATGGCTTATGTGGATAAAGTGACGAATGGTCCTCTTATTAGGGCTGAAGACTCCGAAGCCCTAGAAAGTTTCGCCGCTTTGTTGGCCAGTTGTACGAATACTCTTAAAGCTATTGGTTACTCCAGCAAGTTTGAAAGCCTAGATTGTATGCGGAAGATTATCGAGCGACTTCCTCCGAAGCTTGAAGCTAGTTGGCGCGAAAACGCTGACAGGATCCTTAACACCGAGGGGAGAGACATTTGTATTGAAGGCGCGTGCTTTATCTAATCCAGTCTTTGGAAAACTGCCTTTCTTGGAAAAGGAAAAGAAGAATAGCAGAAACAGAGGCCAGAGATCTAAAATTGAGAAGCGTGGTCACAAGCAAATTTCCCTCGTTACCATTACTGACAGGAAGACTTCCAGTACATCTAGTCGTGATTCGTCTAATTCAGCCAACCCTTCCCAGAAGAAGTGCCCCTTTTGCAATACAGATCATACTCTCGCAGAATGTTCCAGTTTCGCTAAAGTGCTCGCAGCTGACCAGCGTGACTTCGTGATGAAGCAGAGGCTTTGCTTTTCTTGCTTGAATGGCGGGCATCAGTCCAAAGATTGCTACAAGAAGAAACCCTGTAGTCACTCTGATAAGAAACATGCCACTGTTTTGCATCCAAGCAACCCGGAAGTTGTTGTTGGAGTCGGAACACAACAAGGCTTTGTTGGAACTGAGGGTGAAGAAGGCAGACCTCAATCTTTGAACAGCCAGTCGAACACTGTCCAGAACACCGTCCAGAACACGAACCAGAACACTGGTGATCATTTTTGTGGCTTAACCACGATGGAAGGTTCCCCCGTTACTGCTTTGCCTATAGTTGCTGTAAAGGTTAAAGTTAAAGGAAGTCCTTTGTGCATTGAAACGTATGCGTTACTGGACAATGGTTCCAATTCTACCTTTTGTTCAGCCAGCCTGATGGAGCGTCTAATGGTCGTCGGCAAGAAGACAAGATTGAAGCTGACCACCATGGATAGTAGTAAAGATGTAGACACCGCTCTCGTTAACGATCTGGTGGTATCTGATCTGGATGTTTGCCATCCCTCTGCCTGAAGTACTTTCCAGACCAGCTATGCCCGTAAGTAGAGATGAAATCCCGAAGCAAGAGGATGTCGAACGATGGTCGCACCTTCAGGGCCATGTGTACTTAACCGATCTGAATTCTAGAGTTGACCTATTGATTGGAGCCGATGTTCCTGGAGCCTTACAGCCGAGAGAAATAATCCCTGCTGCTGATGGAGGTCCATATGAAACCAGAGTTGACCTTGGCTGGGTTATTAATGGTCCAACTGGGAGAAAGCAGAAATACGTACCTTGCTCTAGTTTCTTGATTACATCTAAGGAGACTCATCCTATGTGTGCAGCTTGTACCGATCTCGTGGATGCACCTTTCTCCGATGGTCTAAGTATGTCAAGGGATGACCTCAAGTTCATGAACATTGTAGAGGACTCGGTTGTGCAGTGTGCAGATGGTCATTACCAGGTTTCACTACCGTTGAGGAACCGCAACGTGAAAATGCCAGTAAACAGGAGTCAAGCTGAACGAAGTGCCTCTTACCTCAAACGCAAGCTTTCCACTAATACGAAACTTTGTGAGGATTATGTTGCTTTCCTCGAAGAGGTTATCAGTGCAGGTTATGCAGAGAAGGTACCCCAGAATGTTCTGCATAGATCGGATGGTAAGGTTTGGTTTATTCCACACCACGGTGTCTACCATCATAAGAAGCCGGATAAAATTCGCGTTGTATTCAACTGTTCCGCTCAGTTTCATGGGACGTCCCTAAACAACGAGCTGTTCCAGGGACCAGACCTAACCAACAGTCTACTTGGCGTGTTGATTCGTTTTCGCCAGGAACCGGTTGTGATAATGGGCGACCTTCAATCAATGTTTCACCAGGTGCGCGTCCCGGAAGAACATAGAGATCTCCTGAGATTTCTCTGGTGGCCTAAAGGTGACTTCACTAAGAAGCTGGAAGAGTACAGGATGACTGTTCATCTTTTCGGTGCAGCTTCATCACCGAGTTGTGCCAATTTTGCTATGCGACGAAACGCAGAAGACCACAAGCATGAATTCTCACCCGACGTGGCTAATACGATCCTAAGAAATTTCTATGTTGACGACTGCCTGAAGTCCTTATCATCGAGTTCTGCAGCAGTCAAGCATGTGGCTGACCTACGCAAACTTATGTCGATTGGTGGATTCAATTTGACAAAATGGGCAAGCATGATCGACAAGTCTTGGAGTCCATTCCACCGGATGAAAGAGCGAAGGACGTGAAGGAGCTGGATCTTGAATGCGATATGCTTCCTACAGAGAGAGCTCTGGGCGTGTCATGGTCAGTCGAGACAGATGCATTGAGTTTCAAAGTAATCATCAAGGAAAAACCTTGTACCAGACGTGGGATTCTCTCGGTTGTTAGTTCAGTGTACGATCCGCTCGGCATGGCAGCACCTTTCGTTCTCCCAGCAAAGCTTCTCCTTCAGGGCTTATGCAGGAAAGGCCTCGGTTGGGATGATGAGATTCCGTGTTTACACTTATCTCGATGGCAGGCGTGGCTTGCCGATCTGCCGAAGCTTTCTCAGCTCTCAGTGAAAAGATGTGTTAAAGGAGCCGATCTGGGAGAAGTAGTAACCACTGAAATTCATCACTTCTGCGATGCTTCCCAGTGCGCTTATGGAGCCGTCTCATATCTTCGGCAAGTTGATTCAGAGGGTCAGGCTCACTGCTCCTTCCTGGTTGGAAAATCCCGCCTTGCCCCTTTGAAGCAGATGAGTATACCAAGATTGGAATTAGCAGCCGCAACTGTGTCAGTTCGTTTAAACAAGCTGTTGAAAAATGAGCTGGAAATCCCAATAGATAAAATCACCTTTTGGACTGACAGCATGACTGTCCTGCGCTACATTGCGAATGAGTCTAAACGCTTCCATACTTACGTCGCTAACCGTGTTGCCATCATAAGAGAAGACTCAAGTCCTTCACAATGGAGATACATTGAATCCAAGTCTAATCCGGCTGACGATGCCTGACGAGGTACTTCTGCAGATGCGTTCATTCTAAATGACCGTTGGATAAAGGGGCCGGATTTCCTTCTAAAGCCTCCTTCCGAATGGATTAACCTACCCAAGCACAGTACAGAGCTGTCTGGTGACGACCCGGAAGTGAAACGGGAATCAAAATCATTTGCTGTCGACGTGCGTCCGAGTGAGGTTCAGTCCAATGTCATTTCCTTGGTCCAGCGGTTTTCATCCTGGCTCAAGTTGTTGAAGTTTATTGCAGTTTGTCTTCGGTGCCATAGGAGATTTATTACTAGGAAACGGAAGTCTAAGCAAGACGACTTTGACAGAAGTTCCCACGCAGCCAGTTTGGAACCTTTGACCCGTTCTGAGATAAATGATGCAGAGAGAGAAGTAATCAAGTTTGACCAAAGTCGTGCTTTTGCAGAAGAGAGAAGAGCCATCGAGAAAGGGGACTGTGTGAAGAAGTCAAGCGTGCTCGCAAAATTGGACCCGATCTTGGTGAACGGTCTTCTTCGTGTCGGTGGACGTCTAAGTAGAGCACCTCTGCACGACGACTCGAAGCACCAGATAATTATCGCCAAAGATTCACCTCTTGCCCGACTTCTGATCCAGCACTTCCACTAGAAGAGTGGTCACTCTGGCAGAGAATATGTTCTGTCCCTCTTGAGAGAAAGATTTTGGCTCACCCGTGCCAATGTTACCGTGCGAGGTGTACTTGCATCTTGCTTTGATTGCAGACGGCGTCAGGGGGCTGTTGGAGAGCAAAAGATGGCCGATTTGCCACGCCCTCGAGTCACCCCAGATCAACCCCCCTTCACTTGTGTGGGGATAGACTATTTTGGTCCCTTCTTTGTTCGTCAAAAGAGAAGCGTGGTTACACGCTATGGAGCTATCTTTACTTGTTTGGCTGTCAGAGCTGTTCACCTGGAGATTTCATATACGTTGGAAACAGATTCCTTCATCCTGGCACTTAGACGCTTTATTGCCCGAAGAGGCCAAGTGAAAGAGATACGTTCTGACAATGGAACCAATTTCACAGGGGCTGAAAAGGAGCTACGAGTCATGATTGAAGGCTGGAACCAAGCCAAGATCCACGAAGAGCTCTTACGGAAAGGTATTCAATGGTATTTCAATCCACCGGCGGCCTCGCATCATGGCGGTGCTTGGGAAAGAATGATAAGATCCACTCGAAAGATCCTGGGAAGCCTAGTTAAAGAGCAAACGCTCGACGATGAGAACCTTCAAACTCTAATGTGTGAAGCCGAGAGCATCATCAATGGTAGACCTTTAACAACAATCTCTGATTACCCCAAAGATTTAGAGCCCTTGACTTGACACCAAATCATCTGTTGTTATTACGTCAGGAAGCTTCTCTTCCACCAGGTGTTTTCGAAAAAAGTCAGTTGTATTCAAGGAGAAGGTGGCTGCAAGTTCAATATTTGGCTAACATCTTCTGGTATAGATGGAAAAGAGAGTACCTTCCGTTGCTGCAGGAGCGCCAAAAGTGGTTACGTCCAAGAAGAAATTTCTCAGTAGGAGACACCGTTATTATTGCCGACGAGCAGTCGCCTAGGAATTTATGGCTGATTGATCGAGTCAGTGAGGTTTACCCTGATAGCAGTGGTTTTGTTCGACGTGTCAAGGTCATAACAAAGAAGTCGACGTTGGAACGTCCAGTCAGCAAACTTTGTTTATTGGAGCAAGTTTAGTGACTTTGACTTATGAACACCCTATCAGGAAGCTGTGCATACAAGAGTCAATTTAACGGCTTAAAGTGAAAGTACCGTGACTGTTTTGCTTTGCGTGACTGACAAGGATCGTGTGTCTTGTCCTTAAGAGAACACTAGATAATATCTCTTTATAGCAGTACTCTTTATTGTATTAAACTGTAAGGCATTTAGGCTTTAAGTGACTACCGCCTTACGTTTTCGTTACTTAAGTAATTCTGTGCCTGTTTGTTTTCGTGAGTAAATACAAGGCTTACGCCTTCGTATTTAAGGGGCCGGAATGTAGGCGCCAGAATTTGGATTATTTCGTGTTTTTAGCTTCGCGTTAGGTGTTAGTTTCGTGTAATTAGTTTCCTTTGTTTTGTGGCATTTTGCACAAGTTATGTTCATTAGTATACTCTATAAGTTCAGTTCGCGCGTAATTTATTTTAGTTTTAGTAGCGCTTTCTTGGTTCGCTCACTATCGCTTGGATTAGTTACAGGTTTTATGGTTTGGGTTCGTCTTGGTCAGCACATTCGTCTTGTAAGTTTCTTCGTTTATTTCGCTTTGTTGTTTTCCTGCACTCTTCATATTCGGTCGCTGTTAGTTATTTTATGCTTATTCCCGTGTTTGTTATTTTGTTGTTTTCAGTTACCGTGTTTCCTGCGTCTTTCAATGGTTGATACGAGTAAA
>JAHPZR010051707.1:40000-44377 GCA_019787425.1 Platygyra sinensis | reverse complement strand
GGGGGAGGGTGAGTAATTTTTAACTTCGCGTGTCAATAACTTTAGCGGGAAGTCGGGGAGGGGGTGGAGTGGAGTTAACGGCAGACGGCAATTTCGGCCTGCCTCTTTTAGAAGTACATCAAGATGTATCGAATCTTTTCGGTTGCTTTAATTAGTTTACTGCGACAAAATGAGTACAATTGCTTCTTCGGGGGCTAAGGAAGAGATAAAGAATATCTTTGACTCTGGAGGGTTCTTTAAAGACGTTCAGCAATACTTACAAAGGAAATTTCCACACAAACGTTACGGAATTTCAAGGAGAAGTGTTCGTAGATTTTGCCAAGCCAACAGCCTTCGACGTTATTCATAAAAGAAGTTAAACAACTTTTGTTCTTGGGCCGTTGTAGTTAAACAAAACTGTAGGGGAAATGCCACAAAGAGTAGTAAAGAGTACAGTCGTACACTTGTTTCAATATTCCTCCCGCTTAATCTAATTCGCTGTCGCTAAACTTAATTCGCTGTCGCTTTATCTCTTCTTCGGCCCCTAAAGAAGGAATATAATTGTACTCATTTTGTCGCAATAAACTAAAGCAACCGAAAAGATTCGATTCATCTCAAAGCACTTTCTAAAAGAGGCAGGAAATTGCCGTCCGAAGTTAACTCGACCCCACCCCCTCCCCCTTTTCCCGCTAAAGTTACTCACCCGTAATACTCACCCCTCCCCCGCTGAGTAAAACGATACCGGAAGTAGCATTACAATCTCTCTACCCACCCCCAGAGGGGAAATGTGGACGATTTTACCGATTCGATATTCGAAATAATGACATCGCCAACTGGGATAAACCGTGATTGTCAGAACTGGATATGACAAGGGCATTTTGGAAATCAAGTTTTTCATTTCTGATTTCTCAATTGTGGATTTCAGATTCTGAGGTATTGCGATTTCCGATTTCTGATTTCTGATTTCTGGTTTCAGATTTCAGATTTCTAAATTCTGATTTCAAGTTTCAGAGTTCTGATATTTGAATTGTTATATCTATTATCGGGTTAATCATGGCCTGAAAATCAAATATTTCATATCTGTAATAATCAGAACTTAGCACTGAATTACACCTAATTTACAGTTTTCTTGATTTAAGAATCAGGAGAACAGGTTGGCCGCAAAGTATCCTGATTGTAGGGACTCCTACAGTCTCCCCTGGATGGGATACTAGTCCATTGCATGTTACCCCCAGCATCAAATTAGCTCATATCCATTTGCACAACTGAGTGGAGAGGTCAGGCCCCTGTTTTATTGGTTTTCGTCTGTAAATGACACCGCACACTTGCTCAATCAATCAATGCTTGTCTTGTATCCAACTTTCTGCAGACGTAGGGACTGTGCCAAATCCTAAGTAACCCTAGCTACAATATGCCTTCATATCTACAGTTCAAAGAACCCCTATTACCCTCAAACTTCTACAAACGTCCATAGTATACCAGGTACTGTATGGATAATTTCTGGATTATTTCATACTTATACTGAGATTTTCAGATAGAAAAACTCATACAGAAATTTCTTCATCCAATCACAATCAAGAAACGACTAATTCTCACTTGTGGGAAAAGCATTTCAATCAGTCAAAAATCAGCTGTCAAAATGAATCAGTCTGAGTACTTCACAACACGTTCATGTTGTTTTGATGCCTCTAAATCCATCTTCACTCACCGAATTTACAAGAGCAGGCCTCCACAAGTTTACTCCAGTTTTCTCACAAATAAGCTATAAACTACAGGTAATGGCAGAAAGTTCGAACAGGTTTATTGCCTTAGATAAAGCCATTAAAAAGTCATCTAGGAACAGCAGAACAAAAAGACTCAGGCAAAAACCAGACGAGATATTAAGATTAGGTTCGATTGACTTCAAACCGTTTGAGCAACACATGCTGAGCCAATTGGAACCATGAGGAACTCTGCCATGTTGGATTGACTCCTATGGTGAGCTAATGTCACATGAGCAAGTTAACCAAAATGATTTTGCCATGGTGAAATTTATTTTGCCATGGTGAAATTGATTTTGTTGTAGTAAAAGTGACTTTGCTATGGTGAAAATGATTTTGTCATAGAGAAATTGATTTTGCTGTGGTGAAATTAATTTTGCTGTACGCAGCAAAATTGATTTTGCTGTGGCAAAATTGATTTTGTTGTGAGTATAAAAAGATTTTGCCATTGGGCCACCACAGGATTTCAGTTAATTTTGTTTTCAGGAATTTTCAACTGCTACGTTGTAATCTATGATATGACTTAACATTAAGGGTTTATTATTTTGGAGGTGAAAAAGAAGTATTGGCTTTACAATGAACATAAAACCTTTGATCAGCAAAGCTTGGGCACTTTCCATTTGACCAAAAATTCCGGGTGGGGAAGCGGATGAAACATAAATTTTCTGGAATTTCATTCGAAATTTTGGGAGTACCTCACAAGGTTGGCCTAAAATTGCAGAAAATTCTGTTCCATTCGAGAGGGTTATATAGAGGTGTTCTCGTGATTAGCTGATTTTAATTTTCGCAAAACATGAATTTAGGAAATTATTGTTCGTGATCCAATTGATCTGAAGGTTTTGGGTGACCTGTGTAGAACTTGAATTATTACCCGATATCAGGAGTGATATATGCTCCTGCCGATATTCGTGATTTTACCACTCTATTCAAAGTCTTTTGAATGGTTAGAGCCGTCTATTAGGTATGGGAATTGCAATATGGTGCCTTGACTTAGCTTTTCATGATTTTGCTTTCTTCACTCTTTCTAGCTTGTAAGAGCAGGTTATTAAAAAGAGTATCTTTGACTTGCTTATTTTTGTGATTCAGGAAAATGAAATTTTTATATCCACGATCCTTCATTTTTTCTGTTCGTGAACCTTACCAGAGACCCCCCTGTATGACCCTCATTACCGGGGGACGGGGTACTTTAGGAATTTCTGGGTGGGGATGTGCTGCTGGGACCCTGGAACTCTTAACCTATACCAGAGCTAGTTCAGCTGAATTTTACTACCCTATACTAGAGTAAAATCCTCAAATCCCTCCTATCCTAGACTAGCTGTTTTCCAGAAACTGATTTTTGACAGTTAATAATATCCAGTAGCATTTTATGATAGTCATCTATCAACGTTGTTGAGGCCGAGTTGTGAAAATTAAAACTTGCTGATTTCATTTTTTTAGTCATGGATACGTGAAGCATAGGAATGACCAATAATTTTTAGGGGGCAGATTATGCAAATGTGTCACTCACTCAAATGTAAACTTTTGGCCGAGAACATGGAGAGTCTGGGGGCGAGTTTCTTGAAGGCCTTCAAAGTTGAGAGCGGCCATTTTGGTTCTTGTGATTCGCTTTTGTAAAAGTATTTAAAGCTGTGAGAGGTATAAATTTTTAAAAGCTGTGGTGAAGTATCGGTCACAACAGCACAGCTGGCAGGGTCATAGGTTACAAGTCAAAGTCAAGAATTGGCATCATGTTTACTCAGGTTTACTAGACGTGGCTCATACATGTAGCCCCTTACTTGGCTAGAGAATTTGACGGTTTTTCAATCACTTTCTCTCCTTGTAGAGTCCAAGGTAAGCCTAAGGTAGCATGCCTCTGTATTGTATTGTTTTATGTACACATTGAAATCTTGGCAGTGCTTGTGCCTGTGATTCAAAATTAATTATTTTGTATTTTAAAATTATAAGCCTACCTCAAGCAAAAAAATTCAGATTGCCTAATCTTTTCATTTTGTTGTTCAGTTAACACTACAATTCTTTTGTATTCTATGCAGTTCGACCAGAGTGAGCATTTCATCATAAATAACATACAAGTTACCATCCACGATCGAGTAAATATGCCATAAAATTTGAGTGATGAATAGACAAAATTATTTAGCATTCAAGAAACTGTGTAGATCTACTGTTTGCAAGAGAGATTTGCTGTACAATCATGCCAAACCCAAGCAATGTCAAATAAGAATAATGGCTGGTGATGTATGTATAATCTTAATTTTGTTCTAGAGACGAGATGTGTAAACAACTGGAAAAAAGATGATATTAATTGTGTCTGTCAACAATCATTTTGAATATTTCTGCTTAATTACTAGTGAAATGAACACAAACAATTGCCAAGATAGGAATATAATATTGTGACTAAGTTTCTGTTTCCAAGAAAGGACATTATGACTATTTTGTTGTGAACATGACAGTCTGGAAGACCCTTTTTACTTTGTATTGCATCATGCTGAGAAGACTCTAATGGTTGACTCATGATGCACTTTTTATCAGGTTGGACTTATGACATGACGGCAGGGATTGTAAACATTCATTTCCAATTTATCCACTAAAGGAGAAGTAATGGGTCTACTGTAGACCTGTGAAAGGGGTTTCAAGCCTGAAG
>JAHPZR010051707.1:0-32500 GCA_019787425.1 Platygyra sinensis | reverse complement strand
ACTTTACAAGGGATCTACTGTAATAATTATTGTCTAGGCAGTAGTGGTCGCCCTGCGTAATAATAATAATTTTATGTATAGAGGTATTTTAATTAGTTAAGCAAGGTTGAATACATGTAAATGAATAAAAATTATTTCACAAACATGACCTTAAACAAACATGGTTTTAGCTAGCTGGTAAATAAGAATAGAGAGAAAAGTATTTTTGCAATATTCCACTGTAAGAATCATTTTAAACAGATTTCAGCATCCCTCCCAGGAAGGTCTACATGAAAAAGTTTCGCTGAAAATGATACTCTACCATAAAATCCCTGCAACATCATGAGCGTTTTTTAATTTGAAACCAAAGTGAGGTGAATGTTTTTATTTAGGGTTATGTAAGTTTTATCCATGTAACTTTGCACGGGAGGAGGGAGAAGGGGCCTAACCAAGGTGTACACAAGGATGCTCTGCCCCAAGGTCAATATACTTTCCATTTTGCATTTTCTTTTTCTACAAAAAAAGGTTACCCTTTCATGTAGCTTCAGGCTTGAAACCCCTTTCACAGGTCTACAGTAGACCCATTACTTCTCCTTTAGTGGATAAATTGGAAATGAATGTTTACAATCCCTGCCGTCATGTCATAAGTCCAACCTGATAAAAAGTGCATCATGAGTCAACCATTAGAGTCTTCTCAGCATGATGCAATACAAAGTAAAAAGGGTCTTCCAGACTGTCATGTTCACAACAAAATAGTCATAATGTCCTTTCTTGGAAACAGAAACTTAGTCACAATATTATATTCCTATCTTGGCAATTGTTTGTGTTCATTTCACTAGTAATTAAGCAGAAATATTCAAAATGATTGTTGACAGACACAATTAATATCATCTTTTTTCCAGTTGTTTACACATCTCGTCTCTAGAACAAAATTAAGATTATACATACATCACCAGCCATTATTCTTATTTGACATTGCTTGGGTTTGGCATGATTGTACAGCAAATCTCTCTTGCAAACAGTAGATCTACACAGTTTCTTGAATGCTAAATAATTTTGTCTATTCATCACTCAAATTTTATGGCATATTTACTCGATCGTGGATGGTAACTTGTATGTTATTTATGATGAAATGCTCACTCTGGTCGAACTGCATAGAATACAAAAGAATTGTAGTGTTAACTGAACAACAAAATGAAAAGATTAGGCAATCTGAATTTTTTTGCTTGAGGTAGGCTTATAATTTTAAAATACAAAATAATTAATTTTGAATCACAGGCACAAGCACTGCCAAGATTTCAATGTGTACATAAAACAATACAATACAGAGGCATGCTACCTTAGGCTTACCTTGGACTCTACAAGGAGAGAAAGTGATTGAAAAACCGTCAAATTCTCTAGCCAAGTAAGGGGCTACATGTATGAGCCACGTCTAGTAAACCTGAGTAAACATGATGCCAATTCTTGACTTTGACTTGTAACCTATGACCCTGCCAGCTGTGCTGTTGTGACCGATACTTCACCACAGCTTTTAAAAATTTATACCTCTCACAGCTTTAAATACTTTTACAAAAGCGAATCACAAGAACCAAAATGGCCGCTCTCAACTTTGAAGGCCTTCAAGAAACTCGCCCCCAGACTCTCCATGTTCTCGGCCAAAAGTTTACATTTGAGTGAGTGACACATTTGCATAATCTGCCCCCTAAAAATTATTGGTCATTCCTATGCTTCACGTATCCATGACTAAAAAAATGAAATCAGCAAGTTTTAATTTTCACAACTCGGCCTCAACAACGTTGATAGATGACTATCATAAAATGCTACTGGATATTATTAACTGTCAAAAATCAGTTTCTGGAAAACAGCTAGTCTAGGATAGGAGGGATTTGAGGATTTTACTCTAGTATAGGGTAGTAAAATTCAGCTGAACTAGCTCTGGTATAGGTTAAGAGTTCCAGGGTCCCAGCAGCACATCCCCACCCAGAAATTCCTAAAGTACCCCGTCCCCCGGTAATGAGGGTCATACAGGGGGGTCTCTGGTAAGGTTCACGAACAGAAAAAATGAAGGATCGTGGATATAAAAATTTCATTTTCCTGAATCACAAAAATAAGCAAGTCAAAGATACTCTTTTTAATAACCTGCTCTTACAAGCTAGAAAGAGTGAAGAAAGCAAAATCATGAAAAGCTAAGTCAAGGCACCATATTGCAATTCCCATACCTAATAGACGGCTCTAACCATTCAAAAGACTTTGAATAGAGTGGTAAAATCACGAATATCGGCAGGAGCATATATCACTCCTGATATCGGGTAATAATTCAAGTTCTACACAGGTCACCCAAAACCTTCAGATCAATTGGATCACGAACAATAATTTCCTAAATTCATGTTTTGCGAAAATTAAAATCAGCTAATCACGAGAACACCTCTATATAACCCTCTCGAATGGAACAGAATTTTCTGCAATTTTAGGCCAACCTTGTGAGGTACTCCCAAAATTTCGAATGAAATTCCAGAAAATTTATGTTTCATCCGCTTCCCCACCCGGAATTTTTGGTCAAATGGAAAGTGCCCAAGCTTTGCTGATCAAAGGTTTTATGTTCATTGTAAAGCCAATACTTCTTTTTCACCTCCAAAATAATAAACCCTTAATGTTAAGTCATATCATAGATTACAACGTAGCAGTTGAAAATTCCTGAAAACAAAATTAACTGAAATCCTGTGGTGGCCCAATGGCAAAATCTTTTTATACTCACAACAAAATCAATTTTGCCACAGCAAAATCAATTTTGCTGCGTACAGCAAAATTAATTTCACCACAGCAAAATCAATTTCTCTATGACAAAATCATTTTCACCATAGCAAAGTCACTTTTACTACAACAAAATCAATTTCACCATGGCAAAATAAATTTCACCATGGCAAAATCATTTTGGTTAACTTGCTCATGTGACATTAGCTCACCATAGGAGTCAATCCAACATGGCAGAGTTCCTCATGGTTCCAATTGGCTCAGCATGTGTTGCTCAAACGGTTTGAAGTCAATCGAACCTAATCTTAATATCTCGTCTGGTTTTTGCCTGAGTCTTTTTGTTCTGCTGTTCCTAGATGAACTTTTTAATGGCTTTATCTAAGGCAATAAACCTGTTCGAACTTTCTGCCATTACCTGTAGTTTATAGCTTATTTGTGAGAAAACTGGAGTAAAACTTGTGGAGGCCTGCTCTTGTAAATTCGGTGAGTGAAGATGGATTTAGAGGCATCAAAACAACATGAACGTGTTGTGAAGTACTCAGACTGATTCATTTTGACAGCTGATTTTTGACTGATTGAAATGCTTTTCCCACAAGTGAGAATTAGTCGTTTCTTGATTGTGATTGGATGAAGAAATTTCTGTATGAGTTTTTCTATCTGAAAATCTCAGTATAAGTATGAAATAATCCAGAAATTATCCATACAGTACCTGGTATACTATGGACGTTTGTAGAAGTTTGAGGGTAATAGGGGTTCTTTGAACTGTAGATATGAAGGCATATTGTAGCTAGGGTTACTTAGGATTTGGCACAGTCCCTACGTCTGCAGAAAGTTGGATACAAGACAAGCATTGATTGATTGAGCAAGTGTGCGGTGTCATTTACAGACGAAAACCAATAAAACAGGGGCCTGACCTCTCCACTCAGTTGTGCAAATGGATATGAGCTAATTTGATGCTGGGGGTAACATGCAATGGACTAGTATCCCATCCAGGGGAGACTGTAGGAGTCCCTACAATCAGGATACTTTGCGGCCAACCTGTTTTCCTGATTCTTAAATCAAGAAAACTGTAAATTAGGTGTAATTCAGTGCTAAGTTCTGATTATTACAGATATGAAATATTTGATTTTCAGGCCATGATTAACCCGATAATAGATATAACAATTCAAATATCAGAACTCTGAAACTTGAAATCAGAATTTAGAAATCTGAAATCTGAAACCAGAAATCAGAAATCAGAAATCGGAAATCGCAATACCTCAGAATCTGAAATCCACAATTGAGAAATCAGAAATGAAAAACTTGATTTCCAAAATGCCCCTTGTCATATCCAGTTCTGACAATCACGGTTTATCCCAGTTGGCGATGTCATTATTTCGAATATAGAATCGGTAAAATCGTCCACATTTCCCCTCTGGGGGTGGGTACAGAGATTGTAATGCTACTTCCGGTATCGTTTTACTCAGCGGGGGAGGGGTGAGTATTACGGGTGAGTAACTTTAGCGGGAAAAGGGGGAGGGGTGGGGTCGAGTTAACTTCGGACGGCAATTTCCTGCCTCTTTTAGAAAGTGCTTTGAGATGAATCGAATCTTTTCGGTTGCTTTAGTTTATTGCGACAAAATGAGTACAATTATATTCCTTCTTTAGGGGCCGAAGAAGAGATAAAGCGACAGCGAATTACGTTTAGCGACAGCGAATTAGATTAAGCGGGAGGAATATTGAAACAAGTGTACGACTGTACTCTTTACTACTCTTTGTGGCATTTCCCCTACAGTTTTGTTTAACTACAACGGCCCAAGAACAAAAGTTGTTTAACTTCTTTTATGAATAACGTCGAAGGCTGTTGGCTTGGCAAAATCTACGAACACTTCTCCTTGAAATTCCGTAACGTTTGTGTGGAAATTTCCGTTGTAAGTATTGCTGCACGTCTTTAAAGAACCCTCCAGAGTCAAAGATATTCTTTATCTCTTCCTTAGCCCCCGAAGAAGCAATTATACTCATTTTGTCGCAGTAAACTAATTAAAGCAACCGAAAAGATTCGATACATCTTGATGTACTTGCTAAAAGAGACAGGCCGAAATTGCCGTCTGACGTTAACTCCACCCCACCCCCTCCCCGACTTCCCGCTAAAGTTATTGACACGCGAAGTTAAAAACTACTCACCCTCCCCCCGCTTAGAAAAACGATACCGGAAGTAACATTACAATCTATCTACCCACCCCCAGAGGGGAAATGTGGATGATTTTACCGATTCGATATTCGAAATAATGACATCGCCAACTGGGATAAACCGAGATTGTCAGAACTGGATATGACAAGTGGCATTTCGGAAATCAAGTTTTCATTTCTGATTTCTCAATTGTGGATTTCAGATTCTGAGGTATTGCGATTTCCGATTTCTGATTTCTGATTTCTGGTTTCAGATTTCTGATTCCTAAATTCTGATTTCAAGTTTCAGAGTTCTGATATTTGAATTGTTATATCTAATATCGGGTTAATCATGGCCTGAAAATCAAATATTTCATATCTATAATAATCAGAACTTAGCACTGAATTACACCTAATTTACAGTTTTCTTGATTTTAGAATCAGGAAAACAGGTTGGCCGCAAAGTATCCTGATTCCTACAACTCCTAACTGTAGTTGCTTCATGGTATAGATAATAAGATAAGTGCTGGCCACTTTGTTGGGTCACTTGGCCATGGCTTGTATGCAGACTTAAGGGTTTTGAAGGCTTTTGCATTTTCTCTTTTTACTTTCAGTGTAACCAGGCTGCAGGTTTTGTCACAACATGTGAATGACCCACAACAGTCAGCAATCACAATGATGATGATGCCTTCATAGGTTAGCATAATTTTCTGTAATGCGATCACATATACACTGTACTGACTATTAATTTTAATGTGAGACTTGAGTTTCGTTTATATACAGTAGAAATTGGAGGCCACAATAAAGGCAGTCGTGGCTGTTAATCCCTTATTTGTCGTAGGCTTACATGTTAAGATGATGTGGATATTACATGTAGGTTATTTGGTTATCTACATGTACTTGACACCTGTATAGATGCCCATAATTTTGTAAGAAAGGCAAACTACAGTACATGTATATTGACGTGCCCATCTTTTCATACAGTGACACGTAGATAATTTCTACTGATCAAGGTTTAACTGTTAGTACCTTTTTTCGATCTCTTTTTTTCTGGGGGGTGGGGGGGTATCAAATATCATTATAAAAACCTCTTCAGGATAATCATGTCTTTACTGCGTTGTTTGCAGGAAAATGAATGTTGATTAACAGATCTCTATGTTTCACTAAGTATTAAATTAGAGAAATTATGTTTTTGGCAAGATTGGGTGAGTTTAATTGTTTTATTTAACAGCTGTTCGCAGCACTGTAGTGAAAGCAAAACATTAATTGGATCCTAGTTGTTCAAGCAGAGTTATACATGTACACTGAGTCCCTGCCCATCTAGTCACCTCAAAAGAAAATTGTCCAGGAACTGGCCCATATCCTAATCATGTAAATCACCTACAATCATGGACAAAAGTAGTTGAGACACTCCCCGAAAAAGACCTGTTTCGTTAAACGCGTGAGTTTTTCAATGTCTGATTTTGACATTTCGACCCCCTCTCCCCTTTTCAATGTTGTAACCAGGTCAAAGTGTCCACGGAGCGTATTGCAACATTTAAAAGGGGTAGAGGGGGTGCTGGCTATCGACAAAAAAGATGCTTTTTGAAATTACGAAAGACGCCGATAGAAAGCGTTTGGGTTTTGCTCAAAATACATGTGTCAACACTTTTCGTCCATTATTGTAGATGCTTTGATCGCTATGTTCCCAGCATAGTTCTCCGAGTGGTGTAGTGGTTATCATTTAAGTGAAGCCTTGGAAACCAACGGTTCATGTGCCAGAGTATTTTTACTCCACCTGGATGAAATGCACATCATTGTAGGTCACTCCCTCGCAGTTTGTTCGGTTTCCTCAATCATTTGGCCAATTTGCCCATTCACTACTCCTGGGTGTGAGAGAGGTGCACTGTCCAGAGTTCAAGTTGCCCCTGTCCTCCAAAGATAGGTACTAGTCACTGAGGTCGTTTCACGTGCCGCATACGCGCTTTTAGCGGCTACCCTACGACCCACCGTCAGTATTTTGGCTCAGATCTGGCGTCTTGTACGATTTGGGCACTTCGAGGCCCCCGTGCCTGTCAGTGCACTCCGCGTATAACCTGAACTAGCCGTGCGGTGATAGCTAGTCGAGCTCTATACCAGTGACTACTTATCGTAGCGAGGCATGGGAGCTGATCTTAGAGTGCAAGACCTGATGTAAAGTACGATCGGGATTTTGTGGACTTATCAAATAGTGTATCCTAGCAGGCTGTGGACGTGCCTCTGTTGTTCTGTCAAGCTAGTGTTCTACAGTACTTTGTCCCTGGGCCTTTCCCTGTTCATTTGCGGTGCACTTTTGTTTACGAAGGAGCTTGTAATTCGTTCCAGTCCCGAAGATAACGGGACTGTTTTAGTCCCTTGTTGGTGCACTTGGTCCGCAGGTTCTCATAAGTTTTGAGAGACAGTACTGTCAAGGCCAAGGGGTGCGTCCCTGTTTTCCAAACTGCGTTTTTCTTCTTTAATGTGAAATGACAGTCAATCAGAGAGTTCATCAACGATTCCCATGGTGAACACATGTCGTCCCCATCGGTTGAAAGAATCACATCAGGCTCCAGGGAGTTTGCTTCAAAATCCTGCTATGACATCTTTTTCTTTTTTTCATTTCCAAGGGCACATTGTTATGGTCCGATGTTTTGTTCAGGCGAGTCACTAAGCCGTGGCCTAATGCCCATAGATGGGATAATTGAGTCGCTATGTTTATTATTATGTGGGTTTTTCAACATTTATTTTCAATTGGTGTATCAAAAAATAGACATGAACTGAGCTAAAATTTATTGGTCTAAGGCAGCATGGCATGAAAAAAACTTAGTTCTCAGTAAGATTAGGAAAAGTAACAAGTGGGACATCCGATGTAAATTCCAAGGCGTCGCAGTCAAGCATGGAGGAAATCAGGGAGGGAGGAATTCTGGCAACAAAAATCATTGTTCCAATATTATTTGTACCAAGCAGACGTGGAAAGTGCGAGTAGGAGAGTACAGGAGGGGAAGTTTTCAACTTGCCTTGTTCCCCCCCCCCCCCCCCCTCTCCTCCGTTTTAAAGCTGTCACTCCCTGGTCCTACAGATTCTTCCGGTATATTGTATTAACCGATGGTGTTACTCGATGGGCTTTGTGCTTTTTCAGGTTTAGCCTTCTGACTTGAACATTTAACAGATGCCATAACTGAGTCTGTAAATGGAGAGTGCCAATAAATAATTGAAGGCGTAAGAAAACTGTATAGTCATGCATGGAAGTTTGTGACTTGAGAGTGATTCTCTTAATAATCAATGTATTGGGTAATTACCATTTCAGGAACATTACATGCTATTTGACTAAAATCAAAAAATCTGAAATCTTGTAATTCAAACTTAGTCTATTGTACAGTCACATGCTCGCAGAGTTTAATTGCTGCGAGGCCACCTACGCTTCGCAGCAGACTAATTTCGGTCGCGTTCCGTGGACCATCTGGATTGCCTTTGCCCCCCGCCAGAAGCCAGGCTCATTTGAGATGTATTTTGGATGTATGTAATATCGCCGCATTTGCCTCAATTTCCAGTAACTCGAAATCGTAGGCTCTTTTCACACGGGATTCATAAGAATCCTGTTTTGTGTAGAGAGTCACGTTTTCGCGGGCGAAGAGTTTGAAAGCAAGTGAAGGTTGTACAAATTCCCATGATTAAGGCCGATTTGTTTCTCAGAATATTGCACACCCGCTTTGAAAATGTTGAGGAAAAAAGTATTCTCCTAGTTGCATTTTTCGTAGAATTTGAAATTTTTTTTATTTATTTATTTATTTATTTATTGCATTACACACAGCTATTAACTATTTACACAAGTTTCATTACAATACTATACTAATTAACTAAACATAATATACAGGACCTACAGTATAACACAGCTATAATTCACACTCACACAGATACACACACTCATGAACAGTTACATAGCAAAGTCACACTAATTTGAACCCGACACGCTTTAAGTTATTCAGCTACGTCTTGTATTTATGCTGCCCACTTTTTCTTAAACATATCTAAATTATTATTTTTTGTACAGATATATTTTTCCGTCTCATACTTTAATTTGACTTTTGATTTAAAACCACGTATACTTGGAAGTTCTTTATTCCTTCTACACGCCCACAAATAAATTTTTCCTACGAGTAATAAGTAATTAAGTAAGGGAAGTTCAGGTGTTAAAATACCGATTAATATATCTTTCAGATTAAGATGTATCTGCTGTTGTGTCAAAGATAAGTAATATAATTCGAAATCTTCCCAGAAAGAAATTGAATAAGAGCAATAATAAAAGAGATGCTGCATTGTTTCTGATTCACATTTGCAGAAACTGCATAGATCATCCGCAATGTACCCAATTTTATGTAGTTTTGAATTCGTGTAGAGTATAGAGTTCAATACTTTAAACTGAAAGGCTTTGACATACGGCTCAAAAGCAACTGAATGGGGAAGAAAGAAAGCTTTTTTCAATGTCTCATCAGTTAAATTAAATTCACTCCTTAATTTTCTTGTGTTATTTGGAAAACAAGCCTTTTTACGGACAAAAAGTGAGTAATAATCTTTCGATTTCTTTTTAGTTACATCAAAAAGGCCGCAATCAATTTTAAAAGATGGATTTAGGGCTGTATGATCTGGATTATGATAGGCATTCCTTAAAACTAGCGGTACAGAGTAGCGAAGACCGGTCCATTCCAGAAAGTTCGTCTTCTGTATGTGTTTTGCGATTAGTTCATAAGAATCAATGTTGTTAAGATCGAAACGCAAATCACCCACCGTCTGAATTCCATAATTAAAGTACCTTTTATAAAAGACTGGTTTGTTGTTTATTCTTATTTCCTGATTATTCCAAATTCGGTAAAGCCAATTAGTTTCAATCGCATTATCTTTCCGAAATTCAGACCACCACGTCAGTAACTCCATGTAGAATTGCGAACTGATGGTTAAGTCTTTGGCGTTATAGTTGCAACTAAAAATAATCAGACCACCTGTTTCTTTAAGAAGATATTCTAAATAATTTTTCCATGCGCCAGAATTGTCACCAAAGATTCTTTTTAGCCAGGCGAGACGGAGAGATGTAATCATGCTTTCAATATCGACCATTTTAATGCCTCCTCCTTCATAATCATTTATCGCAGATTTTCTAGTTACTTTGTCTTTACCTTTCCATAAAAAGTTATAAATCAAATGATTTAATTCTTTAATTATATTTTCAGGGGTAGGCAACAAAGATGACGTGTACACAATCTTTGGTAGGAGCAGAGATTTAATTATAGTCACCTTTCCGTAAAGGGATAATCCTCTGGAGGACCAGATATTAATTAATTTTTTTATCTTGTCAAGTTTTTCTGTGAAGTTCTTCGTATATAGTAATTTTTTATCGTACGAGAAGAAGATCCCCAGGGCTTTTATGGGATCGTGTGGCCATTTGATTCCAAGTGGTTTCATTTCACAAATAAGATCCCAACAGGTTTTGTAGAATTCAATTGGGATACCGTCATTTCCTGGAGACTTGTTGTTTTGAAACGTTTCTAAAATCTTTTTGCATTCTTCTATGGTAATCTGGCCTTCACAGGATTGTTTTTGTTCTTCAGACAATTGCGGTATACTTAAATTTTTTAGAAAAGATTGGACAGAGTCCTTGTCTACCGCTTTTGTTTTGTACAAGTTATAATAGAATTTTTTTTGTTCGGAAAGTATTTGGTATGGGTCTGTTGTTATAGCGCCGCTAATTACCAATTTTCTGATATGTTTTTTAACATGATTCCTTTTTTCTAAGTTCAAAAAGTACTTAGTGCTTCTTTCTCCGTGCTCATGCCAGCGAGCTCTTGCACGTACAATAATTCCATTTGTTTTTGACACATAAAACAGGAATGAATAATTTGAATTTCTCACCACCATATCAACTAATTTGGACAGGATGTTCCATTAATAGTACCTAAGGTTACTGTAGACCTTCAGGAGTGTCTTCCGGAAAATCGTTCGTACACGCATCGCTAGCGATAAAACCTCGGTATGTACCACTGTGAAGCTTATGAAATGTGGAGAAATGATTATTTTAAAGATTTTGTGTAATCAGCAGGCGATGAACCTCAAAAGGGTGTGAGGCTTTGTTGATATTCTTATTGGTTGCTGAGAAAATCTATTTTGAACTTAGCGAATAGAATATTTGCCGATCTCCGTAACATAGGAAGGCGTAAAAGCAGGAGAATTTGAAATATCAAAAAAAGTCTCACACTCTTTGTTAGCCTTTCATTTCCTGATTGATAATGTCCTATCAGTCTGGATGTCCGCGGTAACACAGGCTGGTAATTCAGTTTAGCAGACACAAAAATAGCAAAATATATTGTTATTTTCAGATCCTACAGTTTATTAGCTTTCCAATGATATATGGTTTACAATAGTTTTCCTTACAGCAGCGCGTAAAGAAATAATTTTCTGGAAAACACCCTGAAGATCTATAGTAACCTTAACAATTCCTTTCAGTGTTAGCTCCATTTGATATGTTTACATTGTATGTGAACCATTCTTTCCATGTTTCATACAGTAAAAACCCGCATAAAAGAGCAAGTGGATTAAGAACACTCAGGCTGAAATTTGGCCAAGAAAGTACCATATACATAATAATAAACTCAGCCTGAGAGATGAACATTGTTCTTGCATAAAAAAAAAATTGGCTGCCAGTTAGATTAGAATAACCTACTAGGGTACAGTAGTAAGTAGATCAAATATATGTGCTAGACCATTGCACACATAGAGTTTCACAGCAGGTATGGGAATTTCTACGGTACATTTAGCACTTTTCTAAGACTTGGCTAATTTATGGAATTAAATGACTGTTACCTTCTAACAATCACATTCTTTATTGCTGCAGACACAGCATGTTGACATGAAATCCATTAATTAATTTTAATGTTTTGCCTGCACACTGATTTCATCTGTTGATACTCTATGCAGTATTAAAATTTAAGAAACAATTTTAAGAACACCTTAAGAACATTTTCAAGCTGATTTTGGAGAAAAGACCCAATGTATAAGAACAAAATCAGCCTGAACCCCCCAAACACGTGTTCTTTTAGGCAGGATTTTACTGTAGCAGAAAACTGGAGGAAAGTAAACTTGACTTATTGTATATATATATGTAATCTATCGACCAAGAGGTATAATTGTATATCTACAGTGTATGCACACATCTCGAATTGACCTCAATTCTGCAATTTCGTTGCATGCATGCTGGATGCTAAAGTCACAGTTATTTCTCCACAGATGATTCGATTTGTTAGCAGATCAGTGTCCAATGCTTTTAGCTGCTAAGTTTACCAGATAAGAAGAAAATGTTTTCCTTTTCTCCATTCTGTCAGCCACCTTGGGAAAACTGAAACATATGCTAAGAATATTTTCTCTCTAATAATGATAGAAAAGTATTAGAAAAACAGGTTACAGCAAATTTTACTCGGGAAGATCTATATTGTGAGTGTTTCGATACAGTCTTGGGGACCATGGCTAACAACAAATCTTTTAATAGTCTTTCCTCAGTCATATCAATGTGATCTTTCGTTTCTTTGGTCTTTGAAGGACGTTATATAATATACATGTACTTAAAAAACGTCATTTTAAGTAACAGTCCATGTAAGAAGGAGGCAACCACGCGGCAAGGAATGCAGAAAGGTGCTAACTTTTGCACAACATTGCTGTTCTATCATACTTCTGATTGGCTCAATCAGGAAAACTTACCAAAACTTCAGGTAGCAGCATATTTATTTATCTTTAATTGATCAACTATTTTCATTTGAACAAAATCTCTTCTGAATCAAAATATTACAGTAATCCTATGTGGGGAACATTGAAAAATTTGAGGCTTTTATTGTCTTTGTTTAAGACTGTTGTGATTGGTTGAAATGTTTACACACAAAGAAAACTACCTTTCAGAATGGAGTTTAAATACATTTTATTTCATAAATTTGCTTTCCATCAGTTGATAAATTCTTGGTCTGAAAACACAACCGTTTCAACGTGGGGAAAGCTTATTGCCGCAGAACAATAGAAAATGGTACAGTTTTTACCTGGATCATTACTTAATTGTGATGACAATGATAAACAGAAAACCTGAAAATTAGTAAACCATCAATTATGCAAAATCAGATTTAATCTGCAAGAATCAGTTGGTAACATAATAAACTATAAGTAACATATAAGAAAATAAAATTCTCTCCTTTGTCAAATTGAAATTTTTGCGTGATCTAAGAATAAAAGATCTGGCAGAACCGGACTGACAGGTTTTCAGCCAATTAGCAGCTTGCCTCAGATCTCTTCCTTTCTGTTGTGCACACGTGTTTAATGTCACTTCTTTGCAGTTACTTCGTCATAACTAATTCGTCAATTGTGCCCAGGCCCTCTAATTTCAAACTCATTTCTCTTCTATTTCAAACAGAACCGCTTGTGGAGGATTATCAAAACCAGCTACTTTCTCATTACAATACCTTTAGTAAAGTGAAGATCATCCCATGGGAACAAACTTCTGCCATACATATTGATGATCTCTACACAAAGTTGTCCTGGGTTAGGGATGACAGGAAACCCAGTGGAGTAACACAAAAAGAACTTAACGACTACACCGACATATTCAAGGGCAACGAGCATCATCCTAATCCAAAGCGACTTCTGGTTTATGGCCGCGCAGGCGTTGGGAAAACCACGTTTTCTCAAAAAAACTGCTTTCGACTGGGCTAAACAGAGAAAAGAAATCCTAATGAAGTTTGATGTTGTGCTGCTGATTAAGCTGCGAGATGTGTGTCATCTGAAAGATATCCGTGATGTTCTAAAGGCTTCCAAACTGCTTGCTGGTGATGAAGTGGATTCAGTTGATGGTATTTATGATTACATACTTCATAATCAAGAAAAGGTGTTACTCATTTTGGATGGCTATGATGAGTACTTCTGCACTGGCGAACAATCACCTGTCCGTGACATTTGGGAGGGCACATTACTGAGGAATGTCCACATCATTATCACAACTCGACGTGAGAAAGCTGACGAGTTAAGATGGCCCAGCCACGTTCAGTTTGAAGTAAACGGTTTCAAAAGTGACCATCAAGTCAAAGTTTTCGCAAGCAAGTTTCTAAAGGAAGATGTTGAAGAGTTTCTAAGGTACTTGCACGAAAAAGATTTGAGAGCCATGGCCGAAATCCCTCTTCTCCTGTTGATGCTCTGCTTAGTTTGGAAGGAAAACGACCTAAGGGAACTGCTAAAATCACGGGCCGACATTTACAAACAGTTTCTTCAAACCTTGCTGCACCACGCAGTCGCAAAAGATGCAAAACCAACTCAATCCAGAAAAATAGACGACTACAAAGAAGAGCTTTATACATTAGGCAAGCTTGCCTTTGATGCAATTTTAGAGGATAATCTTACTTTTCCTGCAAACAAACTGCCCGACAGCATTTTAATGACGAAATTAATTGAAGTCGGTTTGTTTCACGTGCTTAATGTTTCAAGTCTTGAACCTGAGAAAGCTGTATATTTTATTCATAAATCAGTGCAAGACTTCCTTGCTGCTTTTTTTCTCAAGGAGGTGTTAAAAGAAGCAAGTTCATGTACAACTTGTCTCTCCCAAGTTGACTCATTTGGAAAGATTGTCAAGATGATTGAAGTTCTCAGATTCGCTTTTGAGTTGTCAGCAGATGCGGCATGCGCTATTTTAAGTCATCTGAGGATCGTAGGGAAGAGGGAATGTCTGACAGAGTACAACTTCACTGAGACACCTCGTATTGAAGACTTCTCTGAGAATCAAAAACAATTTCTAACACTTTTTTCAGAAACATTTTTTTCCTGCTCGGCTAAAAAGAGACGAGATCTTTACCCTATGTTTTTGTCTTATGTTGGTGGTGTTTTATTAATTGATTCTGACCAGCTGCATAGCCTTGCCAACGAGCACTTGCTAAAATCTGCTGCGGAACCAGAGTTAATTTTCTTCCCTAGAGGCCTACATGCAGAGCAAAGCTATCGAGACCTAGTTAATGTACTAGATGACCTTAGTGCAGTTGTGGTCTGCTGCTCGGGTGAAAAGAAAGCTTCAGATTTCCTAAAGAAGTATTCTCTACGAGATGTAAATGATATTTTTTTGAAGAAAGTAGGGAAGATAAATTACCTTTATATTGCTGAAATTCAGGCAGCGTTTACCATATTTCCCACTGCAATGCTTAGGGAACTTATTTCATCGCCAGAGTCTACCCAGAAGAAGAAGCCAGTTGACGACGAGTCAAATGAACAAGACGACAAGAGTGCTTTGTGTTTAACTCAGAACAGTACTGCTGATACTCAGGCTACTCATCATTGTCTCTCCCGTGTGTGGAAAATTAGTGTCTATGTTGAAGAAAGGCAAGAGATCGACACACTCATTGATGTTCTACCTTTTGTGACATCTCCACGAGTTATAGACGTTACTGGATTTAGACGTGCCAATGATCCTGTTCTGGCGGACACCCTGGTCTCGCATATTAACTTTACAAACAGGCTCGATTGGTTAGCACTAGAGAATATCAATTTGACAGCCAAGGCTGCTGCTGTCATCGCCAGATCTCTGTACCAGGCTCCTAACTTGCGTGTTCTCAGGTTGTCATGGAACCCTCTTGGTGAAGGAGTAAGTGATCTCACGCGACATCTCAGCTGTGTTCCTCACCTCGAGGAGCTGGGCCTTCACGGTGTTAAGATAACAAAGAATCAAGTGAATGATTTGACTGAAGCTGTACGTCAGACCAAGATCAGGATGTTGTTGTCATCTTATCATGTAAGTTTTGTGATTTTTGTTACCATTCGTTTCAACAGTTTTTCCGAGATTGCTGAGATTTTGATTTAGCAGTTTGTTTTGTTTTCCTTGCTTTGCCGAACAAACGTGAAGTTTCAAAATTAGAGGACGAAGGCAAAGTTTTGCGGATAAAAAGTGCTTTCAGTCCAAATTATTTTTCTGGTGAAATTCAGACTAAAAAGCCTTAATTTTTCATGTAATATCGGGATGCAATATAGCTATTTTAGTTTCACTGTGTGCATTGTTGTGGCTCTGCTGTAAACCTGTTTGTTTTGCTGATTTGCTTGTACAGTGGATTGAACTTCAATGGCTTGTCACAGACATTGTGCACTGATTGCTCAGCATCCTTGGTATGTAAGCGAGTTAGGGTTGGAGTACAGTCTTTTATCGGTTTTATATTCATCCAGAAACGACATTTCATAACAGAGACTTATTCTGCCCCACAATAAAAAATTACTTTTACGTGTACTTTTTGGCAGCTGCTTCTTGTGCAAGATTTATTTAAAGTTCAGTGTCATAAAGCCCCGGCCAAACGAGCGCAACATATCCCAACATTGTTGGTCCAACATTTGCAAGTTCCGGCCAACATTTCAACGAAAGATGTCGCAGCATTGTTAGGCGCAACATGTTGCGTGCGTTTGGCCACCCTGTTACGACATGAGGGGGAAACAGTGCACATTTTTAAAGCTTAGGAGTTTTTGTAAGCAAGTGATGGCCATTGCGTGTTGATAGAGACAATGGTGTGTAACATTGTTTAGTGATTTATGTCAGGACGTGAAAGGAAACCTCAAACGTGAACATGAATGGCCATCGGAGAACTACTGGAGGGAGCGGCTCTGGCTGGAGCCTGGGACATTTGCAGAACCAGAAGACGAGCAGAAGCCTGGGTCATCGGATTGAGGTGGATCCTATCAGCGGTAGCAACAACAAACAAGTAAGAGACTGGACCAGACACTGAACAAAAGGACGATCGGCAGGCTGAAACAGTCACGTGATCAACAGAAGTAGCAGATCATTACAAATGACTCAGAACAGATTTGTCGAAAGTTTACACTTTTAGATCGTAAGGTAGTATGGGTTTATTTATTCTAGCCATGTCTTAAGCACAGTGGTCAAGTGTACTGTGCGTGCGCAATTCCCGCCAAGTCTCTCAATGATCTGTCTTGAAATCCTTTACTTTGAAGCAAAAACTACTGAAATCGAACGCTTTAAGGTGGCTCAAAACAATATCCAGCACTTTCCAAGACGTAGATTTTGATGGGCCATAATTACCACTCTTTATCAATTGATGCTACAATCATGGTATCAAAAGACTGCCCAATCACTGGTAAACACGTTGGTATTATTTTCGTGACACAAAAGGTTACCATAGCAACACTACGACCTGCTAAAAACACCCTTAATTTTAGCTTTAAGCGCTTATATTTCAAAAACGGCACGGTGAAATTTTTTCTTATTGTAGTAAATCTAAGTCTTGGAGTGTGCTGGAAACTGTTTTGAGCCACCTTAAACGCCAAAAACATGTATGCACACATAATTTAATAACTGCTGTTTACCAGTTTTGTCGCCTCATAGTTTTGTTTAACGTTGTATTTTATGTGAGATTTTTATGCAAAAATTTTCAAGGCAATGGAAACTGAAAGTGAAATTGAGTTTTTTCGCTTGACTGGGACTGAGTGATTTAATCCAGCACAGAAAGCCACAATGAAGCGAAACAATGTAAGCAGAGGTGCACGTCATATCAAAATAAACAAATTTTATCTACATGACCGGTTTGTGTGGTGTGTGGAACCAAGAAATCTAAAGCCTTGGAAACGTCTTGGAATTCTGAGAAAATTCATAGCTTTCAGGAAAAAAATTGTGTGATCGGAGAGTGAAACATTTTCTGGTCGTCCCAGACCTAGGCTAAGTTTGTGTGAGCGGTTTTTTAAAGTAAGAGTTGCCCGTTGCATTTGTTTCGTTTGAAAGATCTTTAGATCCAACCTCGTTCCCAGAGTACTTACCTTTGAGCCCTGGGAACGAGGCTGGAAAAAACTGAAAAAATGCTGCTCGAAAAAAGATGGTAACGGTCACTTTGTGATTGAGTAACACGATAGTGACGTTGAACAAAATATTTTGAAGGGAGGTAGATTCCACTTTTTTTTTACTTTTCGATCGTTCAGGTCAGTGCCACGCTTTCAAGGTAATTAAATCGTTATCTGCTTAAGTTGTAAGTCAAGAGTACATTGAGAACATTGTCAAAGATAAAATTGTCATTGTACATTTTAGAAACTGAAGGCTGTGGAAACACGGGGCGTGGACAAGTGTTGGCATAGCTCTTTCGAGTTCTCACAAACGTCCAGGGATATTTAATTACTGAATGAAAACAAGGAAATGAATCACGTACTTTCTTTCATGAAATGAACTTTGGAAATATTTTGTCCCTTTTTAGTGTGTCGATAATAGCTTCTTAAAGATATTAGTAGAATTCTACTAGTATACTAATGCAAATGCAGTAATCTCATTGGCTGAGCCATTGCACACTGTCAGCCATTAGTGTGCAGTGGCTGGAACTAGTCTACGAAATGGCGACGTTTTATCGTTTTGCCAAAGTTTTGGAGGAAGGTTTTGATGAAAATGGATAATTAAATTCTTGAAAAGACTTAACGAAGGACATTTACGGGTTTCTTAACTTTAAAAAAGTTTGAACTATTGAAAAAAATGATGCGGGCCCGTATACAACTTAAATTTTAAATGCCAATTCAATCCCAGCGATATTTTTAAGGCGCAAAGTTTAATAATACGTCGAGAAATAATTAGAATCCGTTATTTAAAGTGAACTTTAGTAAGAATTCTTCTAAAACAATTAGATTATTCGCTCTCGATTTCTATGAGGTAATAGTTGATTCGGCCTTCGGCGTCATCAACTATCACCTCAGAAATCTCGAGCTCATGATCTAATTGTTAATTAGTGTGTTGACCAGTTTGCCTGTTTATATCATGAATGATTCTTGACTAGAACTTGTCCGAGTAACTGCAGTGAAATTACAGTTAAGCTTTTGTAGTCAAGGATGCTGTTCTATAAATTCCAGAGTTTACTGACGTCACTGTCAACTAAAATGTCACCGTAGATTAAGCGTTTAATTCATAATTATTTCCAGATTTGATTCCTGTGTCGATTTGTAAATAAGTTAGAAACGTGTATTTCTTTATTTTAAGAAAAGAGAACCAAATGTACACAGTTATTTTTTTATCTGTTTCACAAGATTACCTTTCAAGCATTAGCTAGCCTTGTGAATGTTTTGCAGAAGAAGTGTGCAGATGCCTTTGCAAAATGATTTACTTTTAATCAAACACAATAAATAGTTTTGTCTTACTCGCAGAAGAGTTCATCTTGTGTTTGTTGTTCACGGTGATTGGGCGATTGGGACGAGCGCCTGACAAGATAAGAATGAAAAGTACTAGGGCAAGTAAAACCATATGTTTCGAAAAGACGATGCAAACATTTTGGGCAGGTATCTCATTGTAATTAAAAGTAATGTTTTTTGGCTAATATAGTGATAAAAATACGTTATTCTCCAACAGCGACACCAGTTGAATAACGAGAACCCGCGTGCACGCCCCATTGATTCTGCAACAACAAGGCACCAGCCACTCCCCCCTTCCTCCTTAAAAATTCCCCCCCCCATTACTAACGACACGTAGTCCTGAGCCCATTGTGCGAAGTTGTTCTCTTGTACAATGTTTTACATTCATTTATTCGTTACTAGTCTTTTCAGCACTCTGTATCGCGAATTAGGACCTCTAAGGCCCCAACTAGCACGCACGCTTGCAAAAGCATCGGCTTCATGTAAGCCAAAGCGAAGCAAAATATTTTTCCTCTCGCTATCGTTTTCAATGTTTCCACCTGTTCACACTAATGCGTTTTCATTCGAAAACGCTGATGATGACTTTTTTTCGTCACCTGTCCACGCTAAAAACGAAGCGTTGTCAAAACGATGCGTTCACTTCGCCCATTTTCAATACCCTAAGTTAGTGTGGGCGATATGCAAAGACGCTCACCGTCTCACTTAGGGGTGTAAAACGAGGATTCTGGTCTCGCTTAAGGTGTTTATGAAGAAAAGTCACTTGTTTTAGCTATTAAAAGTATCTTTTAGGGTGCACTTGAAGTAATAAGAAAAACCGGCGGTTATTTCCGTTTTTAAGGCTCGATGCAATCAATTTACCAGTATCCTTTGATCTTATTAAATTACTTCTCTTTATTTCTGTAAGTATCTTATATAAATAATAATAATTTAATAATAATAATAATAATAATAATAATAATAATAATGATAATAATAATAATAATGATAATAATGATAATAATGATAATAATAATAATAATAATAATAATAATAATAATAATAATAATAATGATAATAATAATGATAATAATGATAATACTGATAATAATAATTAACAATTATTCACCGAAGTGGAGGTGAATAGTACTTGGCTGCTCGGAGGTGAATAGTACTTGGCTAATCACCTCCGAGCTAGCCAATCAGTGTGCGCGAAAAGTACCATTCACTTGTGTGGTATATACTAATATAAGATACTTACTTGTTTTACCTCCTCCTCCTCCTCCTCCTCCTCCTCCTCCTCCTCCTACTCCTCCTACTCCTCCTCCTCTTCCTCCTCCTCCTCCTCCTCCTCCTCCTCCTCCTCCTCCTCCTCCTCCTCCTCCTCCTATTGTTCTATCATCATATCGAAACCATATAAAGCGCGACACAGGAGAATCAGCGCCATTCGAGTTTGGGAAAGTGTTGCTTACACTTCATTTCTGTCAGAGGAGATCCGCGAATTTTTAAACGCGATGAAGAAACTTTATACTCCCAATCACAAATTGTATGAAGAGTATTATGTAGATCAAGCCAAACAAAAAGGAGTTAATTTACCGGCTTTTCACGGATCCCGATTTCAGCTGGGGTGTGGCTTAGGTTCCATATTTAAAGGGTTGTTTCGCTGGGCAATACCTCCTGTTTCTCCTGCTTCTCAGTCGATCTTTTCCGCGTCACTCAGAAGTTTTGTGAGACAAGGTAAGTTAAGCTTTGCTTATCGAAGGCCCTATATTCATTGTAAAGACAATTATTTTCTTTATCTCCAAAGCAACAAATCCCTTATGTTTAGTCGAATCGTAGGTTATCACTTAGTAGTGTAAAATTCCATTTCACTTAATCAGTTATCTGCATAGAATTACGATGTAGACAGCTTTCACATTGGAAAAGGCACGTTTTAGTGAGTTGCAATGCGGCCGTATTCCTCTGCAATAGCAAACCTTTACCTGCCTTTACGTCCTGATCAAACGGGTTAAACTATTAAGCTGAAAAGCGAACTTTGAAGGCATCGTTCTTCTCTCGAAAGCAACGCGAAAGTGAAAACTTTATAGCCGAGTCCAGTTTGTGATTGACAGCTGTCGTCTCGTTAGCCAATCAAAGTATTTGAACAATCCTAACAAGGATTGTGATTGGCTTATTTTAGCGTGCTTTATCAAAGATTAGTACACGGCTGACGCCACCTTTACTCCTTTGGAAAATAAAGTTTGGTTAGCGAAAATGTGGGAAAATTATTGAATTCTTTATCATAAAACAAATGAAGAAGCCTCGTCTGTGCTCCGTTCTGTTGTAAAGCATTTAGGAAGCGGTAGAGCACTCAAGAAGTAGGGAAAAACACTCGACTGCGTCTCGTTTTTTTCCCCTACACTTCTATCGTGCTCTACCGCTTCCTGCGTGCTTTACAACAGAACAGAGCACAGTCGAGGCTTCTTCAGTATTTGTTAATAACTTTCCTTCACTACTAATAACGCCTGTTTGCCATACATGCTCGCTCGAAGACCCTTGACACCTTTAGAGTTCGTCTTTACAATCATAATGTTTTAGACGTCTCAAGATTTCTTTGTATACCTAAGCTTATAGGATGCTAAACCTGCTTAAGATGTAATCCGTTAAAAATTCTGCTGTGGTTGTGCATGTACTGTGACTAGTGGATACATTCCACTAAGTGGTAATAATTCAGTTATTTCGTTCCTTCGTACTCTTATTTTTTGATCCTAACTGAATTGAATGAATTCCACTCCACCCAGTTTAATTTAAAACACCATGATTGTTAGTCTCTAATAAACCAATACTTTTCATTTTTTAACAAAGGGCATTTTGATAGTTTTCAACAGTGCTTAATAAAATTACTACACTTCCACCTGGCTTTCCATATTGTTTTGAACTATGTTGTGATATAATTGTCTTAGCATAGTCCGTTTCCTTTTTGTAGCCCTTCATCCTTCTACCTCAAAGCATAGAGAGGAATAAGATCAGAAATCACCTGGAATGTGATAAGCTAGTATATGACAGCTGTGCAGGATTTAATTTCAATTATAGATTAATCTAAAATATACGATCAAAGAAATTTTTAAATTATAGTTTTAATGGTATTTTTTGTCCCCATTTGTAATTTTTTATTTAACAAAAGATTTACAGTACCTCCAAAATGTCAGACTACGAGTAGTCCCTCTTTCGCTTAGTTTTCGAGCGAGACGCGAATGAAACCTGCGAGAGAAAAAAAAACCGCGCGAGATCCTGGGGGCGAGAAGCACGCGTTTCGTGTGCTTCTAGCCCCTAGGATCTCGCGGGTTTTTTTCGCGTCTCGCTCGACGGACTAAGCGAAAGAGGGACTACTCGTAGTCTTCCAAAGTGAAGTCATAAGTTACTCTAGGCAGTTTCTGTACATGAGTTTGAAAGCACCTGCCGTTGTGAAAGAACTGGAAAGTGTGATGGAGCTATGTCAGGCAACAAGGAGTCAGGACTGAGTACCAGAAAGAGAAAATGTCGAACAATACGAAGCTGACTTCTCCGCATGTCGTTATACAAATGAAAGAAAATAATATTTTTCTTAAATCTATGTATTACTTTTATCTGTATTTCTTTTGGTATAAATAAATGTTGTTGTTGTTCTTGTTGTCATCGCTGTTTTCTTTGTTTTAAATTCTCAGAGGACAAACTTTTATATTTCTTCATGCATCCAGCGTTTTTATTGCAAAGAAGTTGTGGTTCTTTAGGCGCATCTACGTACTGACAAAAAGTATTTCCACGGAGACCGTCAGCCCTTTTGAAATTTCCTGATCAATGGGCAAAAGGTATCATACGGACGTCTAAGGAAACAGACTTCCGTTTCCGTTTAAAACTACATATAACTTTAGTGGAATCGACATATCGAGAAACGAAACGAAAGGAACAATAACAACATTTATTTATACCAAAAGAAATACAGATAAAAGTAATACATCATTACTTTTTCTAACTACAATGATCATTCTAACCCCCTCTTCAAGGCTCTTGAAATAATTAAATTCGAGGATATCGTCTTAGTACATAATGAAATATTTAAGTGTGATTTCCATTCTGGCACTTTGCCACCAGCCTTTTCCAATTATTTCACGTCACAGCTGTTAATAAACGACACAAGTACAATACAAGACTTGCTTCCAGGTCTTCCTTTGTTCTTCCTCCGATAAGGACAAATTATGGTAGATTCAGTATTAAATTTCAAGGTGCAAAAATTTGGAACTCATTAAGTGAAGAAATAAAATCTCATACAGTCATATTGACATACATTAATTTTCAATTTCTTTTTCTTACCATTGCTTAGTCCATAAATACATTGTGAATAGCTTTAATATTGCTTGTCACTATTCTTGTGTTGTAAATATCATTGTTTTTTGTAATAATTATTATTTTTCTTCCTCTTCTTTTTCCTCTTGCCCTGGTGTAATGTTAGCTTGTAATTTTGTTGTAAATGTTTATCTGTATCTCTATTCTTAGGCTACTTTTGATATATAACTAATATACATGACCGTAATTTTTCTTTATTATATTTCATAGATAGCTGCCTAATTTTTTTAGCCGTTATGGTTATTATAGGCAGCTGATACCATATTTACAAGTTTTAAACCTATGTATTACTTTTATCTGTATTTCTTTTGGTATAAACAAAAGTTGTTGTTGTTCTTGTTGTCATCGCTGTTTTCTTTGATTTAAATTCTCAGAGGACAGACTTTGATATTTCTTTATGCATCCAGCGTTTTTATTCCAAAGAAGTTGTGGTTCTTTAGACGTATCTACGTACTGACAAAACGTATTTCCACGGAGACCGTCCGCCCTTTTGAAATTTCCTGAACAACGGGCGAAAGGTATCATGCGGACGTCTAAGGAAATAGAATTCCGTTTCCGTCTAAAACTACAAATAACTTAAGTGGAATCGACATATCCCAACCCACGCCCTCAATGTCCCTCTCTCTCTCTTCCTTTTCTCTTAGTATCAAGCAGGGCTGAGTACCAGTGAATGTCCTGAGTGATAGTTTTTTGGTGTTGTTCACATTTGAAAAATAGTTGTTTACTTCTGTCATGCAATTTATGCCCATCAAATATTCAGTGAGTCTGTTTCAGATATTTCTTATTTGATATGCCTTTCAAATACCCTAATAACAGCTTTTATTTATCTTTGACATATTTGAAATTGCAAGGCCCCACTCCTTTTAAAGCCGGCAAGGAACAGCTGGTCTCCGTCGCCGCGGTTATTAGGGTCGTTACGCATCACTTCAGTGCATGACGACCCTAATAACAGCTGCGAAGGACTGAGGAACATCCTGGGAAGTTTCCCTTTTCATGCAGAACTTACATGCTCTATGGTCCACCAGAGAGTATGCTTGCCAATTTTGTAATTAATTCTGATGAAGATTGACTGGTTAAGTCTTGAGGAGCTTAAGATTCTGCCAGATTAACCTGCAAATAATTTGTTGATATATGTAACAAAAGTTAGCCTGTAGGTATTTCAGGGAGGCAGGGTGACCTCATGGTTAGTGCCCTCGACTACGAAAACAGTCAATGATTTTGCATTTTAGTTTGCAACTTTTTCGCTTCAAAACATTACTGGTCTAGCATCAATTTTAATTGTTGACTGCAATTGGTTAAGTAAACGAAGAGGAAATAAAGAAAAGAATAATGAAGAAACGGAGAGGTGCAAGGCCAAACAGCGCCCTCGTGAACCTCAGAGTTTGGATATCAGTGGAGTGTAAGTTCCTCGCCAGTGAAAACGAAGTGCGTCACGCTCTTCTTCTGTGACACGCACCTGCAGAAAAGCCTTGTGTTTGTCTCCAGCGAGAGCAACTGATTGGAAACGCCCTCGGACCAAGACGTCCCAGAGTTTGTTCTGGTTCAAGTTCGAGGCAAAAAAGGAAAACAACTTGTTAACTTTGATTATCAAAAATGTAAATTCTCTTTCCTAGCGTTATCATTACGTCAACAGCTCGTGCTAGTTCTGTGTCTCCATCGAATCATTGAAACACGATTTTTAACCAATCAGCACGCGTATTTTCTTAGGACTGTTTTCTAAATTCCCATACAAAATCTAATAACAACGCTTACGCAATGTCATGTTGACGGTTCCCAAAGGAGCTTGGGCTACCTGCTGTGCTCTTCTTATACAAAAATGATACACGTTTTGGACTAGAAACAATAGATGACGTTAAAATCATTCTTCAATTTTTATAACTACCAAGTGTCAAGAATGCGCTAATGACTCTTGAGAGCCCTATTTGGTGGAATCGAGTTTGCTCTTAAGCACAAAAAAGAATCACTTGTGGGGCTATATTTTGTAAGCTTCATGATAAAATGAGTAACAGAACCCTCATTACATATGTGGGTGATATATGTAATGTGGCCATTTTTATACAGTCTACGTGTACACTAGTTTGTTGTTTACTCACGTGACACGTGATTTTAGCACAGAATTAGCCTAAAACAGCAAAATCCTCGTGACACTGCTCCTTTAAGTCAAACAAGTCGTAAGACAATATTTTGTCACGCTACGCGCGGGAGGTTACTGGAAAGGAGTCGGCTTAGCATTCCGCATCTTTCCGCATTTATGAAGGCCCTTTACGGACAAAATATCGAATTTGCATATATCCTTGTTATGTTGCATATATGATTGCTATGCGCAATAAATCAATAAGCAAACATGTTCGTTATAAACTAAAGGTGTCCGATAAAACTAAAAGATGCGAGACACAATTAAAAGACGTTTGGTAAAAGTAAAGGATGTTCAAATTAGGTAAAAGATGTCCGATACAACTAAAAGATGTTTGATTTAAAAGATGAGGAAATAAAAGATGAGGAAGCGGAAATGATTTTGCAAAACAGGAAGTGACGTCATTGATAATCTTCTGTGTAAACAAAATGGCGTCTGTTGGAGCTGCAATTTGGCTTCCGGACACAGAAACGTTTTTCGTGGAATTAGGTACAATTATTTCGAGAGCACAGCAGCAACGAAACGCTACGACTACTCAGTTCGATTCTTCAGAGTTCTTTTTCGCAGACTGGAAGAATACGAAAGAACTTTAAGTGTTCTAACTACGAGAATCGAAGAATCATACGCACAAGAAATTACCTTAATCGGTTACTTAAACCACTTACTAGGTATCTTGAACGAGCTACGATCTCACTTCGAGGGAATTGCAGAAGAATCCGAGAGGGATACTGATTCTTTTGAGGAGTCAACTACTCAGCCTATTGTAACGATAACAAGGAACGGGGAAGTTGGAAGACCACGGTTAGCACTTGCCCGAGAACAGTTGGAAAATTTACTTGGAACTGTGGTCTTCCAACTTCCCGTACCTGGTTGTCGTTATAATAGGCTGAGTAGCCGACCCCTCAAACCTTTCCATATATACCTCTCGGATACTTCTGCAATTCCCTCGAGGTGACATCGTTGCTCGTCCAAGATGCCACTGAAGTAACTGGTGTAAATAGCCGATTAAGGTAATTTCTTGTGCGTATGATTCTTCTGTTACAACACTTAAAGTTCTTTCCTGTTCTTCTAGTCAGCGAACAAAGAGCTCTGAAAAATCGAACTGAGTAGCTGTAGCGTTTCCGGCGTTGTTGCTGTGCTTTCGCAATCATTGTATTTATTCCATGAAAAACGTTTCTGTATCTGGAAGCCAAATTGCAGCTCAGCAGACGCCATTTTGTTTACACGGAAGATCATCAATTACATCACTTCCTGTTTTGCGAAATCATTTCCGCTTCCTCATCTTTTATTTTCACATCTTTTAAATCAGACATCTTTTAGTTGTATCGGACATCTTTTAGCAAATTTGAACATCCTTTTGTTTTACCAAACATCTTTTAATTGGATTGGACATCTTTTAGCTTTATCAAACACCTTTAGTTTATAACGAACATGTTTGCTTATTGATTTATTTGCGCATAGCATTCAATGTATGCAACATGACAAGGATATATGCAAATTCGACATTTTGTCCGCAAAAGGCCTTCATACGCATTCCTTTACACACCCTTCTGTGAAATGCTTTTGCATTGCGCATCGTGAGTTTACTGGTGTTTGGGCTGCTAAGCAAACCAGCTAAGAGTTCAGAAGATTGACCAGTGCGTTATCAGAGATGTAAATTGCCGTATGCGCGTATGTTGGTGAAACGTAGCTGTGATAAGCTGAGTGAAGTTCCTGTCTCGCGCTGTATATCCTCCGCATCAGTGAATTCAGAAGTTTCACGAGACAAGGTAAGCTTATGTTGTGATGATCAAAGCTCATAAGTTCAGTTTAAAACCAGATCCTTTCTGATTACTCGCATTGGAAATTACACTGAACTTAGCAACGTAAAATTCCAGAAGACAAGTTTAACTGAAATCAGACAACAAACACTAGTCGGTTTCACTTTTGACTTTAATTTCATCCGATGTATATGCATAGAATAACGCAGAACTTTCAGTTAATGATTTCCATTTGCAATGTGCGTGGTATTTGAATTTTACGGTCTCAGTTTGTATCAAAGTGAAGTTAAGCGCTAAAGTGATTTTGACGCGTACAAACAGTGGGGTTTAGGGTATTTATGCATATTATGGGATTGCAGATGGTGGCAGGATCAGGTGCAATCACATCATGGTGCAGCAACGCAACTGATGACTCCATGATCTGAGTGATCTGGGAGCACTGATCCTGATTCAGATCAGTTCGTTATGGCGCGTCGTTCGTTTCAAAATTATTTCTAGCATGCCGATTGTCACACGTGAGGTTTAGTCGCATTCAGTATTACCTTTTATCGTCTTTTTCGATCTCTTGTTAGTGATTTTTTAACGGATACGTTGTACGCCTTAATGCTTGTGTCAATAGTGCCTTATATATTCGATCAGTTATTTGTTTCGTTCGATTACTTAATGTGTCAATTTTCCATCAGCTGTGCGCGACATTTCGAATCATTTGTAAGCGTTCGCAGGTAAGTGGGCAGTGTTTCGATCAGCCGTGCTTGATATTCGATCAGTTCTATGTTTTTTTCGATCAGTTTAAAGGGTGACTTTTTCGATCAGCTGCGCTAGATATTCGATCAGTAGGCTGTTTTTCTATCAGTTTGTAATTGTGACAATCGACAGCTAAAAAATAATTTTGAACAAAACGGCGCGCCATAGTTGGTCACGTGATGTTCTCAGAAATGGAAAAAGTTGATGCAAATTTTTCAGCTTTTTGAAGAGAGAATTGTGAAAGACTTTAGAAATAAGAAGTCCTGATTTGTATGGGAAGAACACACTTTGCCCTCCAGTCACACTCGAGTTGTTTTCCAGACAAACCCTTGTAATTTTGCAAATTTTCAGTCTGCCAACTGAACTAAATGCCTTTCGGTTTAAGAGGTAGCTAGAATGTTCAAGTCTTCTTAATATTTTACCACTCTTTCTATTTCCAACTGTTCAATGCTGGCATCTTCCTTTTGTATTGATTAATCATAGAAAGGTTTCTGGTGGGTGAAGCTTCCTTGCTTCCTTGCTTCCTTTCTAGTTTTTGCAATAATCAATTTGTCATTAAATCTCAATCTTAAATTGTATTGGTTCTGGCCATTTGAAACATGCTGTCTCCAGGTCTGAAATTCATATAGCTGTGCATGCACCTACATTTTTTTGCTCTCCAATAACCGCTAACACAAAGCAAATAAAATTCTGTGTGGGGAGAACAATGTTCCGGCTTTCAACACGCGCTGGTGAAGTCAATTGTTTATACATGTAAATGTGGGGTCATAAAAGCGTCACCGAAATTCTTGAAAAAAGTATATCTCCGGTTCTATATGGTACAAATCGCTCATTCAAACGCCAAAATACTATATCTTTGAGGACAGGAGTTTTAATCAAGGTTTCTGCGATGCGCCGTTTGCATAAGTTTTAAATTTTTCTGCCAGGGAAAGTTCTATCTAGCGGCACGAGACGACGAGTCGGTAACGTTAATGAACTTAATCGTTCTTTGAAGCGTTAAGGAAACGCTAAAAATATCTCCGGTTCTATTTGACATAAATCGTTCATTCAAACGCCAAAATATTACAGTCTTTGAAGACAGGAGTCTTAATCAAGGACAGAAAACCTGAGCAAGAGTGTGACTCGAAAATGTGAATCACCAACAGTGTGTGTAGGATTCGAAAGAAACCATTTAAACATGTTGAATGGTAGCCTGCGAAAACAGCCGTCCTTCTTCGCTCCCGGCCCGAGTAGCGTTTCGCGTGAAACGCCACTCGGGCCGGGAGCGAGGAAGGACGACTGTTTTCGCAGGCTAGTTGAATGGTCCTTTGAGCAGTTTCGCATGATGTAAGAATTTTTTGCATTATTTTTTATGTAACTGAAAGGAGTTGAAAGCCAACTTCAAGCAGGAGAAGCAGGGTAGATTCCAGTACATGCCGCCATCTTCTTTTGTTTTTGCTTGAGTTATTTTACACGCCGAGGCTTCGATCGTACAACGCGGAAAAAATTTGCTTGAATTTTCGATGAAGATGTAATACACTTTACCGATAACCCAGAAAGGGAGCTCAAACGCCACTCGGGCCGGGAGCGAAGAAGGACGGCTGTTTTCGCAGGCTACCATTCAACATGTTTAAATGGTTTCTTTCAAATCCTACACACACTGTTGGCGATTTACATTTTCGAGTCACACTCTTGCGCAGGTTTTCTGGTTTTCTATCATTCTTTAATTACTCCTTACTTAACTTATGGTATATCTGCATGGGGCTATTGTGCAAAAACCCATTTAAATCGATTGCTAATCTTACAAAAACGTGCATTGCGCTTAATTTTCTTCTGCAGGTCTCGAGAACATGCAATTCCCCTATTTATTAAATCTAATTGTCTTCCAATATCATTTTTATTTTTCCAGCAACTATGTTATTTGATGTATGATATCCACACACAAGTTGCTCCAATAGAGCTTATTAATCAATTTACCAAAACAAGAACAATGCATAACTATAACACGAGATCGTCCTCAAATGAGTGCTTTATTGTAAAAACTTCAAGAACAGAAAAAATGAAAAAATCTTTTACAAGAATTGGCGTTTCAATCTGGAATTCGATCCCACTATCACTAAAATCATTAAACAAATCAGCATATCAAAATAAAATTAAAAAACTACTCCTTGATGTTTTAAACTGTGAAGATGACTATATTGAAGTCTCCAAACTGATTAAACATTTTGCTACATTAACATAGCCTGTATTATATAGTTATTACCTTCTAGTTTTTTTTCGTGTGTGAGTGTAATTTATTATATTGTTAGTTTATTTTCCCTAATTAGCTGTATTATATAGTCATTTGTTATTACCCTCTAGCTTTTCGTATGTGAGTGTAATTTATTATATTGTTAGTTTATTTTCTGTAATTAATTAGTTAATTAATTAGTTAATAGTGGTATTTTATTTCTCTCTTGTAGTAAGTGTGTAACCCTTGCCCCGCCTCGATTAGTCATTTTACTAGTGGCGGGGGCAAGCAATTTTGTAATGATGTATATATATTATTATCAATAAGTTCAAGTTCAAGTTCAAACTACGAGCTCCGGATACTACGATGGCCCAGGAGGGTCACAGCCCACTTTTAATTTCTCACAGTCCAGTTTTAATTTTCACAGTCCAGTTTTAGTTTTTCACAGTCCAGTTTTAATTTTTGCACAGTCCAGTTTTAATTGTTCACAGTCCAGTTTTAATTTTTGACAGTCCAGTTTTAATTTTGCACAGTCCAGTTTTATTTTCTTCACAATTTAGTTTTAATTTTGTGAGTCGTCACCAGTTTTCTCTCTACAGCCACGCTCACGTGTTCTGCACATTGTCTTTAGGACGGCCATTTTGGCGCACCATACGGTCATGCGATCATACGGCTAACCTGAGACGTTCAGCTTCCCTTGTGTCAGAAAGAAAGGCTTCTTCGGAAGTGGAATCGTCAGACTCGGCTACGACAGGACATCACGTTCATTCTCATCACGAACAGTGAACGGCCTATATCGGGGCTACCGTGAATCGTATAAGGAGGTCTCATTATCACGAAAGAAAGAAAGAAGCTAATACTGTTCGAAAGAAAGAACAGTGGTGGAAATCGCTTTATTTCATATACTGATGAAGAACCACTTAAGCTGGAAACCCTAACCGATCGAGTAGGCACGTGCATTGTTCTTCCCTGATGGTTCACGAGAATAATTTTGCTGGTCGTATATAGGCTTTTGTACCATTATGCTAGCATTTTTCGAGCATTTTAGTGAGGTAAAAACATGAGCATTATTCGATAATGTACAAAAGCCTCAAGTTAAGTCTTCGTTTTCTCGTAAAAATAGTTTAATTTCTATATTCTGTGGAAATAAATAACAATTATTCCATGAGCCCGCGTTGGATATGAAGTAATAAAATAACCAACGAGCGCGTAGCGCGAGTTGGTTATAATCACTTCATATCCAACAAGGGCGAATGGAATAATTGTTTTTAGTAAATTCTCAAACCGGGTTTTGCCGTCGATTTTTATTTCCACAATTTTACAAAGCGAAAAATTTTAAACTTGGCGCACTATTTTCCATATGACTTAAAACTTCGACTATTGGCTCATAGTCGGAGTTTTTTAGCCAATCAAAAAGCTAGAAATGCAATAGTCGGAGCTGAGAATTTACTAATAGTAATTTTCCTGGAAAATGCCACTAAAATGCTCGAATAATGCTCAATGCCTTTGCTAACCTAAGTGGTTCTTCATCAGAATATGGAATTGAGAAATAAAGCGATTTCCACCACCGTTCTTTTGTCGAACAGAACTAAATTCTTTCTTCCTCTCGTCATAATGAGACCACCTCACCTATATTCTGTCTTCCTTGACAATTTTGCGTTTTTTTATTTGAACTGTTGCTTCCGTGATTCCTTATACGATTCAGTAGGTCCCGATAGGCGGTTCACTGTTCGTGATGAGAATGAACGTGATGGTCCTGTCGTAGCCGAGTCTGACGATATCACTTCCGAAAAAAAACCTTCTTTCTGACACAATGGAAGCTGAATGTCTCATTTTTTTTTCGAGCACGGTTTGGCGTATGATCGCATCCATCACAAAATGGCCTACGCCAAAATGGCCGTCCTGAAGAGAACATGCAGAACACTCGAGTATGGCTGTAGATAGAGAACTGGTGACGACTCACAAAATTAAAACTAAACTGTGAAGAAAATAAAACTGGACTGTAAAAAATTAAAACTGGACTGTCAAAAATTAAACTGGACTGTCAAAAATTAAAACTGGACTGTGCAAAAATTAAACTGGACTGTGAAACAGTAACACTAGACTGTGCAAAATTAAAACTGGACTGTCAAAAGTTAAAAACTGGACTGTGCAAAAATTAAAACTGGACCGTGAAAATTAAAACTGGACTGTGAAAAATTAAAACTGGAAAGTGAAAATTAAAACTGGACTGTGAAAAATTAAAACTGGACTGTGAAAATAAAAGGACTGTGACCCCCG
>JAHPZR010051706.1:0-15271 GCA_019787425.1 Platygyra sinensis | reverse complement strand
AACGGTTACCTAAATTACAATTAAATTTAAACGCGAAGACTAATACCAAATAAGGAAAGTAATGACAATGAAAAAGAAAATAAACAGACCTAGTTAAGTCTGCTGGAAAAATATAAATGGCTAGTAGAGAAGAAGTTTCTCACTGCCAATATTTTCATTAAGCGCTGGTTTCAAGTCACGAATCAGCAAGGCTTCTTTAATTTTACAATGTACATCAGACTGTCCAGTGGCTAAAATATCAAAGTGATCCCATTTAATCTTGTGGCCTGTTTGGGTCATATGGTCAGCAATGGCAGAAGAATGGCTGTTACTCGTCAGCGCTTTAAAATGTTCCGTTTTCCTGTCATGTAATCGACGTTTTGTTTTTCCAATATAGTAATCATCACAATCCCAGCAGCTAGCCTTATAAACTACTTTAGACCTAAGGGAGCGGCTGAGTCTGTCCTTATAGGGGAAAAAAGACTTAATACGGCGAGTGTTTCTGAATATAATCTTAGGATTAAAACAACCATAGAACTTATAAATACATGATTTGAGCTGTTGAGTGACAATTTTACTTTGAATACCTAGATAGGGCAAAACAATGAAAATTTCTTTTTTGGGCACTGTAATGATATCCTTAGGCTTGTTTTGGTGTTTATTGATTACATCGTTCATGTTATAAGAAATAATACCACGGGGGTATCCATTGCGTGACAAATGGCTCTTGAGGTCATCTAAAGCAGACTGCAGCAGACAGGGTGATGAACAAATTCGCAGGCAACGATAAGTAAGTGTGCGGATGAGGTTAATCTTGTATTTCCGAGGTGTGAAAGAATCCCATTGAGTGTAGAGACCAGTGAACGTTTTCTTTCGGTAGATGGAAGTGGAAAAAGAGCTGTTAAGATCGCGTTGATGAGAACATCAGAAAAGGAATCTCTTGGTCCGTTCAATTCAATGGTGAATTGAATGTTCCTGTGCCGGCTATTGAGATAAGAAGGAATTGAACAGCGGCGTCCTTATTGTGAAATAAGGTGAAAGTGTCATCAACATATCTAAACCAGATGGTTGGACGTGCACCGTTATTCATGACCCATTTATATTTTTCCAGCAGACTTAACTAGGTCTGTTTATTTTCTTTTTCATTGTCATTACTTTCCTTATTTGGTATTAGTCTTCGCGTTTAAATTTAATTGTAATTTAGGTAACCGTTACTTCTGAAGATGTATGTTGGAGCATACGAAACGTTAAGTTCATAAATGAAAGTTTTTACAACATGCGTTGTCTCGTTATGTTTATAACCGCAGTTTGTTTGCTATTTTTAAATCGTCGAAGCAAGGGTGCCGTAAAATTGACCACAATAAGTATAAAAATTTTCGAAAATTCAACTCACTCGAAAGGCTAACCTCTTCCTTCCCCTGTAATAACGAACTTATGCCCGTTTACAGCGCCTCGCATACCCAACTTCATCTTCATTTCTGGTTTAATCACACTCAGCGGAAAGAAAATGGGATGAATCTGAGATCAGTCGTTAACTCAAAATAAGTACTGTGGAGTAAACTCATGAGTCAAAAAGGAAACCTATTCTCGTGAAATACTTACCATGATGTAACATATCTGCCTTATATTGCTCTTGTTGCCCTCGATCTGTGCTCCTCCAAATCACCAGGGGGAATGAGACTTCAGCACTGAGGATTATGTTTTTAACCTAAATGCCACACCCAAAATTGAACCAATTATAAGTCATGAATTCTAGTGTAACAAACAACAACTCACTGTAACAAAGAGTAACCCTTTGACGTAATATGTCAAAAACGAGTGCGAATGTTTCATCAGGGAATCCAAACACCAAGAAACAGATGAAAGCACGAGGTCGCAGGCCGAGTGCTTTTATTGTTTTGAGGTGTTCGGAACCCTTGATGAAACACAAAGCACGAGTTTTTGACATGACTTCCCAATCACGCCGAAAAATACAATGCAATAAAGCGTGCAAAATTAATGTATTCCCTTCGGGAATGGTAAATAGCTCATGCAAGTCTCTGCCTGTATTTTGAAAGCCGTTGTCCCATGTTAGCAGTGTTTTATTGCATTCGATGGTTATGGCTGAGAAGAAGAAGAATGAAATATCGAGTCGTTTTCGATTGCCGAAAAGTGCACCTGAGGAACGAGTCCTGGCTGATGAAAAACAAAAACAGGAATGGTTGACCAGCAAAGGGAGATGAAAGTACCGATTTAAGATTCCGGTGGTCTTTTCAAAGATTATGAATTGCACAAGGTTAATCCTGTTAGTTGTGAAATAAAGGATATGGATGCCATATCTCTTAACTACTAACTCACGAAGTTTGTAATGGAAGACGCAAAAGATTCAGGGGAAAGGTATCCACCCAGAACTGTGTACGGGATCTGAGAGTGTGTGGTCTGAAGCGTGATTTGGCGACGAGGCGTTGAATCCACTTTATGCTCATGATAAAAGTTACGGGAAATTAAGCACGTTGTTTTTGCTTGTTTGGTATTATTTATTTCGGGAATAGTTTCACTTTTTATTTAAAGTAACATGCTCTTGTTGATGGATTAGTTACAATAGATTTGGCATTTTTCGTCGTGCCTTAGATGCAGAGATGAAGATGCTACCAAAGAAGTGGTTCTGTCCTCGTGTACCGGTACACAAGAGCCGATACAAAAGACCAAACAATACTCAACAGCTAACCAATGACTCCCATACAAAGAAAGAACAATGGTTATTCCCTTGTGAACCGGTACGCCAGGACAGAACCAAAGAAGGCCTCCATATCAAGTGCCAAAAGGAGGAGAAAGAATTGGTCACCGCCGAGGAAGAAAGAAAATTTTGGAGACGAACTTATTAGGAACGAGCTCAGCTAAGTCATTATTGTATACAGCGTATTTTTACAATGGAAAAATCTTTGGTTTGCGAGGTGGAGATCATAGAAATATTGTGTTAAATAATTTTGAGCTGGGGTCTAATTTTATTAACTTTCAAGAAAATTATTGTAGAACATTTCATGGAGGAGTCTCAGATCTTAAATATATTCCCAGAACTGTTAAGCAAGAAAAATCATTGTGACGAAGGAAGATATCTATTTTAACTTGCCTTATTAAGGGACCAAGAAGTAGCTTTGCTCGATTTGTTGACAGCGAGTTCTGAATGCCGCTCTAAAACAGTACAACACTCAATCAAGAATATCTTCAGAAATATTGGAGCAGTACTCTTCAAACTTGGCACCACAACTGTACGTCACAAAAGCAGCAAAATGACACCCGTCGTGCTGTTGCCATGACAACAGTTATGCCGCTGGTCCTGCTTTAATTAGGCCTAAAATTCCCAGATTTTATCTTAAACAACGATCATCTGCTCGTAACATACTAATGGCGAGAGGTCAGACAATATGAGAACCATGTGTGTTCCCAGCTAGACCCTCTGTCCCACTTTAAAGACTGCAAACGGGGATAATTGGTTTTTCACAGAAAGAGACTGGATGCCAATATTGTTGCCATGGCAACAACATAGTAGGATTCATTCTATTTCTTTTGTGACGTAGATTTCTGGTGCCAAGTTTGAAGAACACTGCTCCAATATTTCTGGAGATATTCTTGATTGAGTGTTGTACTGTTTTATTGCAACCACCTATGACGTCATCACTTTCCTCATTTGCATAACACAAAAACGTAAATAACTCTAAAACGAAAAAAGATATTCCAAAAAGGAAAATGTCATTCTTCTTTACTTTGAAAAGCCTTTCAAATAAGCAGCAATTATTTTTTACTTCATAGGCACTTTAAGAAAGAGTTAAAAAAAACGCCCTGCTTTGTGCTACACTGGATTTGAAGAATTTTTGTACCAGTACTTGTCCCTGTCATATAAGGCTTAGTGTCTCCCCCAAATGGAGGGGGGTTTGTGTCAAGCTTGGTGTCAAGTTGTTGCAAAGACACGAGGCTATCATTTGGTGTGCATTTGGGGAAGCTAGATTAAATTTTAGCGGGGGGTGGGGTGGATTAAAATGACATGCTTTGCTCTAGCCTGCATTCTGCATTTTAGTACTGGGACTTATCCCTGTCATTTAAAGGTTAGTGGCTCCCTTAAGTGGAGGGGGGTTTGTGTCTAGCTTAGTGTCAAGTTGTTTCGAAGACACAGGCCTCTCATCTGGTGTGCATTTGGGGTAGCTAGTTAAAATTCCGGTTAGGGGGGGGGGGGTGGCTGGATTATAATGACATGCTTTGTACTAGCCTGCATTTTTGTACTGGGATGTATCCCTGTCATTTAAAGGTTAGTGGCTTCCACAAATGAAGGGGGGTTTGTGTCTAGTCTTGTGTCATATTGTTTCAGAGACACAGGGCTATCATCTGGTACGCATTTGAGGTAATTAGATTAAATTCCAGGGGGGGAAGGCTGGTTTTAAAGGCCATCCTTTCTGCAAGACTGGATTTGAATAATTTTTTTACTTAGACTTTTCCCTGTCATTTAAAGCTTAGTGGCTCCCTCAGATTGAAGGGAGCGGTGGGGGAGGTGGGGTTGTGTCTAGCTGGGTTTGATGTGGTTGCCCAGACACAGAGCTATTATCTGGTATGGTTCTGGGGTAGCCTAGTTGAATGGCAGGGGTGGTGGGGTGGTTTTAAAGTTTGAGGTGGTTTTGTACTGTTTGCATGCAAGCATTTATCTGGCCACTCTGCAGATGATGTTACAAGTCAGGAGCAGTTGAATTGGTAGTTGTAGGATCCTGTTTATTTGCACAGTGTTAGTTTGGAGCATTTTTGGGAGGCCAGTTGTGATGAAAAATGGGGTTAGCTGGGAAAATGGCTTTGCAATCGGTGACGCTAACACTAAAATGCCTTATTTTCCAGACTAACGAGGAAGGCTTTATCTTTGTTGCCTTCAAGACGGATACTTGCATCAAATGGAAGCTCGTGTATTCAAGAATTTGATTTTGAGGTGAGATTTAACGTTTCCAGTAAGAGGGGGCATTAAATTACCAATCAGTGTAAATGACAGACATGTATTGCTAGCCCGGTTTTCAAAAAAAACAGGTATATATAACAGTACAAGTTCTGCTAGACTTGCCACAAGTCGACCTCGTGAGTTTCAGGCCCGGGTAGGATAGAGCCGAGATACATCCTTTCTTATCTCGAAAGCATTTGCTACTATGGTCACTACGCACCTCTCCTTTTTTTTCTCCAATATATAAAACTATGTTCTCTTTATTTTCTCCTTTCTATTTTTATTTTAGCTGTAGTTAATGATATAAATAGTGCAAAAATAAAGAATCTTGAATCTTATAAGTTATGTTTTTTAATAACTTATGTAAATCTCTACAATAACTTATACAACTCACATCCTTCATTTCGTTAGCGTTAACCTTCAAATTAAGAGTCACAATGGAAAGTTTATAGAGTAACCATGAGTACACCCGGTGAACACACCAAGTATTTCTTACATTTCTGTTATGTCCTTGCCTCAATTCCCCTGAAAAGTCAACGGGTGTCGAGTGCTTTAAATTGGCTAGATCATAGGAAGTCAACTAACTACTTTTCGCATTGAGTGTAACCGTGTGAGCGACTTATTACGTAATAGAGAAGCTTTCAATTGAGTGTCAAACGTAATCAGACAATAATGATAGTTGTGGTTTGCCCGAATCATGAGCATTTTGCTCGAAAAAAACATAATTTTCGTCAGCTGGGGCCGGCTGCATCACCCTCGCCGCTCGTTTACTGCCTTTCGCAAGTTTCTTTATACCACATGAATTAAGTACCAGTCAAAAGTTTTGATTGGGGAAAACCTCGGCCTTTCGATCGACTTTTATCCCGACCGCGGGTTCACTTTTATCATAGTCTAAGAACATTTGACATTCCAGAAATACTTTTAGCGTTGATTGTTTGCATGGTAAGATCATGCAAAGGAAAAATGAAATTCTTACATTTCCCCGACGCTGCTCGATACACTTTTGAGTACTCATGTTCATCACCTATTTGGTCAACATTAGTAAGTTTGACTGCGCTTTTAATACCATATGGTGACTAAATTAAATAGAAAAATTAACGAAAGTGAAGTTTAAGATAATAAAAAGAGCTAATTTACTTGATTTCGAGGTCAATTTCAATACGGATCGTTGGTTATCCGTCAGCTTTGTTACAAAGGGTTCCCGACTTATAATTGGTTTTTGAAAGGGCATTTCGGGGGTGATATTGAGGTATATCCAGGGGTGACATTGAGGTATATCCGATTTGATCGGGATTGATGATTTTGGGCAAGGTTTTTTCTATTCTTTTAGCAATAACTTTGGCGATTTTTTTGAAAATCTGCATTCAATAACGAGATCGGGTGTAGATTTTCAAGTATGGATTTGCCTTTGTTCTTTTTGGGAATGAGAGAGATTACCCCGCGCCGTTGACTGATCGACAGAGGGCCCGATTGAAGTCTATCTATGAAGGAAGTGGAAACCTCTATCAGATGTTTAGGATAAATTAGCTTACAAAGCCATTCTCAAATAGTGCTCGATCAACGTTTCCTTAGCATTACTTGATAGCGTTAATGCGCTGCGCATAATTTCGGCACTAGAAACTGATTGGATGGTCATGGATAAACGCTAATACATGTATACCTGGAGTTATGAAAACCGGGTCGGCAAACCTTAACTTTTTGTGTAACTTCTCACAACTTCCCCAGTGTCTAATATTAGCTCGTTTACTGCTTGTTTACTAGGGAGGGGGGGGGGGGGAATCCTTAATGGCAGAAGCTTGTAGAGCTTACCTAGCCTGAAATGTTATCTTTTATTTTGTTAAGCCCAACCCCCCCCTCCCCCCTCCCTCCCTCTCTTTGCCCCTTATCCACTTGGTGTTAAGTTTTACCCAGGCTACACTCGGCTGAATGTTAGTTTCGCGCGGTATCTCGGAGGTGGCGTTGTTCAATTAGCTTTCTATAACTGCTGTCTAAAGGAAGTCTGCCGGAGGACATCATTAAGTCCAATGAAGGTGCAAGTCGAACGATTTGCTAGCAAGCGTCGTCCATTATCGTGCATGAAGCCGTCCTGAGATGTATTTTTGGGTGCGGGACGTGATTTAGTCCCGTTTGGACACGCTGCATGTGACGATAATGTGTGCTTGCTTTAGACAGCAAAGAGCCTTAGCCGCATCAATTTAGGGCTTAGACGTGCAATGTAGCAGACATTTCTAGCTGCTGTTGGCGTTATTTGGCCTGAACTTTGATGCGGACTAAGACTTAGAAAAAAATCTGTTGTAGAGATGAGATTCTACTTCCCCGCCGCTTGAAATCGAAGTACATCCGGGACATTGCTATTTGCGAGCAAAACATGGCCACGAACAGTGTCAAGGAAAGCACGTCAAAAACTGATCGATCGTGAGTAAACCTTTCATTTCCTTGTTTTATCAATTTCAGGCGTTTTCGGCCTAGCTAACTATCAGACATGTCTGTAATTCGCTAGCGCGGGGGAGATTATTGCTGTGGTTTCCGGTCGGTAATTGACCTGCTGACAGCATGGAGCCCCTCCCAGGGGGGGGGGGGGGGGGTGCATGTTCCCAAGATCCCTTAACCTTTTTGGATTTTATCCCTTGTTCCCCATTACTAAAACCCCTTGATGTTCCCTTGATCCCAACAATCTAGTCAAGAGTTCCCCTGTTCCCTGAAAATAATTTGAAAATATCCCCTGTTCCCTGAAAATAAATGCTACAGTTCCCGTGTTCCCTAAAACCCCTGGGAGGGGCTCAGCATGCGGCAATTAATTATGTCCGAGTTTGTTTGAAGTTCAAGCGATTCTCCATGTAAGAAGCTCTTGCTCAGTCTATTCAGGACGATTTAGGCCTTTAGAAAGCTATAGATCAACTCTCCGCTGTGGTTTTGATATGTGTACGTTCGTGTTTATTTAGACTCGAATTTCATTTTAATGCACTGCTAATTAAATTGTACAATTCGTGATTCAACTAAAACAAAGTGAATTTAGACTCCCTGGCCTCGAAAGGCATACAGAAAAGTTATTTCCTTTTTATTTGAACTACGATAAGCCTTGTGGAGAGCTAGCTCTAGGAGAGAATTGTATCAAGATTATCAGTCAGGACAAGTCAAATTCTCTAGGTATGTTTCTGGAAATACAGAGAGATATTAGGCTGAAATGTCACGTAACGGCGTCGTTTATGCTGACATGTAGGAATCAATTCCATGCGAAATCCTGTTGTTTGTCGGTCCGCGAAAAAAGTATGGTTTTGCTGTCTATTTAAGTTGCTGTGTAAGCCTGAACCAGTGCAGCGAAAGTGTGTGATAGTGTGATTTCCGCATGGTGTTGACAGGTATATGATGTCTTGTTTAAGTGCTGTTTTGCCAAAATAGTCTGTGTCAGGCACTAATATTTTTACGTCGGTGTTAAGCTTAGCTGATCTTACCTTGGAAAAAGCATTTCTCGACTCGGAAAAATTGGATCTAGGTCTAGTTTCAGCGAGCTCTAATGGCATTGAGCCATAGACCAGTCGCTTGTGCAGACAAGGTGACAAGTTGTGCACTATGTTTAATTTCATTCAGTTTGTTGTCTATTCCATGCGAAATCCTGTAGTTTATCGGACCGGGAAAAAAGTAGTGTTTTGCTGACTATGTAAGTTGCTATGTAAGCCTTATCAGTCACTCTATCGCTGCAGCGAACTGAACTTACAAATTTCTAGGCTGAAATGACACCGTTTTGAAACTTCGCCGGAAGTCAGGTTACTGAATAAATGTTCTAAAATTTGCGTCATTCTAAACTTCGACTCATTGGAATGCTTCTAGGGATCATTAACTTACTGCTCGGCGTCAGATATAGGCTTTTTTATCGGCCTTTGGACGGATTTTATTGCTTTTAATTGCCAAGTAGTAGAATGAGCCCTTATCTTTGCTAACCCTGTTTTCAAAAATTCAGGTATATGTAAGTGTTATCAACAAAGGTAAAATGACCCTTTGTTTTTAAGGCACGTATGCTTGATGATAAAGTAATACCGTCTAAACATCTTATAAAAAAAAAAACTACTTTTTTTGTTGACCAAATCCGTTCATTGAAGAATCTAAACTACTTTTATGGGTCAAGTGAGCACGAAAGGGTTGTTCCTCTAATATGTGATTACAGTCAAACCTGTATATAACGGCTCTGTGTATAGCGGTCACCCTATGTACAACGGTCACTGAACAACTTCCCAAAAATCTCCCTTAAATTTACTGTTAAGTTGACCTGCATATAGCGGTCACCTGTATACAACGAACGCGATCACCCTTTAGACTTCCTGAATCCACAATTTCATTGTCTTTTAGCGGTATATAACGGTCACGAAATTGGGTAACGATCAACGAATAATGACAAGCATTATTTTTCAGCTCGTTAAAGTAGCAACCACGAAAGCTTGGGTCTCACAGTTTTCGTTGGCATTTTTTCTGACCGGTGAAAACAAATAGATAAAACTTGCATAAAAAGCATCGTAGCGTGAAATGGCCCGTTTGGCTTGCAGAGCTGCTGAAAGACTTTTCCCACGATTATGGACATGAAGAACTTTCCTTCACACTGAGTAAAGTCAATGACATAGTACATGAAATCAAGCTTTGAGCTCTGATTATATCAAAAAACTATAGCAGATGTTTTTTTCTTCTTGAAGTCCATTGATATTATCACGTTAAAAGCTTTTCCTACAAGGAAACTCACATCAAAGTATCCTGCATCCCCCTTAAAGTACATCAAGGACATTTTATGGGCATTTTGGTCATGTTTAATGCGTTTCTGTTTAAATTGTTGTCAATAAATGTAAATTGAATGAATTCATTGACTTCCAGTGGACGTTTACTGCACCTTCCTAAAAGGTAAATCATAGAGCATTTTATGGGCCTTTTTGATCATGCTTATTGGCAATAAAACGTCCTTTTTGTCAATAAAACGTCAACTGAGAGATTATTTGCGCATAAAAATGCTATTTGTTGACTTCCAGGGGAGTTTAAAGGAAACCTGTGTACAGCGGTCACCCTGTATATAACGGTCACCTGCCCATTTCCCAAGGGTGACCGTTATATACAGGTTTGACTGTATAGCAGTTTGATAGTGCAGTAACTGAACTACAGTGTCGACTGATGAGTACGGTGCCTGTGACTAGAGCTATTTTTCTACACTTGCCGGTTATTATGATCAAGTACACGCCTTAAAGAGAGTCATTTTAACTTTTGTCGATAACACATGCATTTATTGATGTTTATCCAAGGACCATCCAATCAGTTTCTAGTGCCGTAAGTGAGCATTGATGATCACTTTCGTTCTGAAAATGAATTAACTGTTGTTGAATGTCTCCTCTTATGTTTCATAATGTCCGAAATGACAAGAATAAAGTCATACTTTTTGTGAATAAAGCAGTAAAGGTAAGATAACTAAAGAACTTTATTAACGTGTCAAAATCTCTTGCGTACAACGTGCGCTCATTGGGGACACCTAAATTACCTAGTGCTAAAATTACTTTAAAAACTACAAGATATGAAATTTATATGTATGAATGTATGTGCATTTACATTCAATTTCCAGGGGGCTATTAAAATTAACTTGTTTTATTCGTTTTTTTTTTAAATTTCCAGTGAGTCAGACATTCGAATAGATTTTTCAAGTTTTGACCATAGGACAGGGCCTAGGTACGACAGGCTGTGTTTACCGTATGCAACTGTCCTGAATCTTGGTATTATGAAGTCTGAGTTTCTTAAATTATAATGAGTACTAGAGACAACGAATAAGTCCGTGATATACGGGGGCGCCAAACCGTTTTTGACTTTAAACATCATGATTGCTACGTCCTGTAGTCTTCGCGTGTATAGTGTAGGCAGTCCACCAAATCAGGAATCTAAATTTTTAAACGAAACCCACTTGGTAATTATGCTTATCGATCTGACCCGATCAGCCACCAGCCGTCGAGCGTTGAGCAAGAACGCAAGTTCAAAGTATACTGATGAGGTAACCTTTGTCTTGCAGACATCCTCGTTCGATAGTATCCCGGGGAGGGTACTCCCGCGAACTTTGGATAGGGGTGTGCCGCAAAGGTTCTCGAACCCTGACCCTATTTAAGGGCTGTGACGGCGAAAACTGAGACCCTTTTTAAGGCCCAAGCCCGAAAAATGACACCCTATTCAAGGTAATAGCAAAAAAAGGAAAACTTTATTTTTTTTTTCTGTAACATTTGGCTTAAAGCATCAAGCATAGAATACTAGCATAAGCCTAGTTTAATAATATGCAATCATAACCATGATACATCTTTCAATACCGTTTCTTTACTGCTATTATTTTGTTATAGAACTGTAACAAGTGCAGTAATGTAAGATCTCTGTACAAAAACGATCGTATCGTTAACAATATCTGGTGGTCTTAAATCATTGTGATGAACAAAGCTAACGGAACTAAAACCCGAATGCAAATAAATCGAAAAAAAATTCTTATGGAGGTTAGGGTTTCCACAGTTTTAATCAACCTCCGCCCTTTTCAGTAAAAAGAACGATACCCTAAAGTGTATACTTCACAAGGATCAGAATATATACAATACTCCTTGGCAAATTGAGTAAAATAAATCGGAAAAAAATTCTTATGGAGGTGAGGCTTTCTACAGTTTTAATCAACCTCCGCCCTTTTCAGTCAGAAGAACGATACCCTGAAGTGTATACTTCACAAGGATTAGAATATATACAATACTCCTTGGCACATCGAGTAAAATATTTACATTAATACACTGTCAGAAACTCATATGGGGTAAAACTTGTAACGTGCGTTCACACGCTAGGATATTCAATTTTGCTAAGTACCATGTTTGGAAACTCGCAGATTTTGTTCGTGAGTGTTTCCTACGCGAAAAGACGCATGCAATAACATTTTGCTTTTACTCCAGTCGCTCCAAAACGTACCTACGTAATGCTGAAAACTTTGCACAGAAACGAGGGATTTTCATTAACTTTTTCTAAGTAAAGTTCTCCAATGTACTGGACGACGGTAAAACAAAAGAATTTAAGCATAGTTAACTCTACTCGACATAGTTTGGTCGAAATCATTTAGACGGATACATCAAGTTTAAAAAATCCCCTTTTATTTAGGCGGGCGTTTTCACACTCCAGTATTAGATAATACAATTTAGCTACCCTATCTAAGGACCACACCAGGAATACCGTAACAAAAGGGTAAAAAAAGATACCCTATTTAAGGACCGAGAACCTCAAAAACCATACCCTATTCCGCGGCACATACGTATATAGCCCATGTATGGGAGTACCCCCTCCCCGGGGATAGTATTATCTATCAACATGGAAATCGCTGCCAAATACGCAACGTAATTCAAGCACAAAAATCAAGAACGCTCTATGCAAAAGCGAATGATACAATTGAGCTCTTTTTCTTCTCTCTCAGTTAAAAGCGACAGCTAAAGACAGTAACAACGATTTTTGCTGACCAGAATTTAATTAGCTGAACTTGAATTGCTTTTTTTCCTGTGTTTGAAGAACTTTTTCGGTAAGGGGTTTCAGAGTCATTCAAGGGAATTACCGCTAGGTATTTTTGCACGTATAAATTCCAAAATTTATTTTGCTTGGTAGAGGCTAACTTACCGGCTAGTTTTAATTTTAGACGTGAAAATGATTGTCGTTTTTGCCCTGTCAATACAACCGGTGATTGTTACATTGTGTCGATGGATAGTTGTTCGGCGAGGATTAAGTTCAGCGTGCAGCGCCGAGCCCTACGTCAGTCCAGAAAGGTGATAACATACGATTTTGGTTTTAAGCATGTATCCTTCTTATTCAAAGTTTCTAAACAACTGAGAAACATGTTTCCAGAGGAGTAATGAAAACCTCAGTGGATTAACTTAAGAGCAGTCGTCCTGTCACTAAAAATCGAAAGAGTTTTTGAAGAAAAAATTCCAGCAAATCCAATTTTGTTCGAAATGCTTCGAATAATCTGCAATTGATTTCATTGGGCTCAAATACGGTTTGAGCTACCTTATTCGTACTAATTTTCGCGAGGCTTTAATTTCGCGATTTTCGCGATTTGTAAAAAATCGCGAAATTAAAGACTCGCTAAAATTAAGATACGCGAAAATTAAACACGCGAAAGTTTAATACACTTCTATAATTGCTTTAATCAATGATTAACTGCGTTTAGAGCTACATGATAATTGTCATCAGTCTATTTATCTTCTACTTCAGCACTTTCTTCATCCGAATTACTAATTTCTTCTTCTTGTACATGTAGCTCTTTTAAAACATCTTTCGTGCAGTCATTGATTTGCAGTATTTGCTTGATTTGATTATAAACGCTATTTCTGTTACCTAATTGCAAATCATTATTGTAAATCAATCGTTATTTAAGGCCCCTTCCACACTAATCCGTTTTCAAACGAAAACGGAGCTGTTTTGCTCCGTTTTCAAAAAGATTTGCGTCCACACTTATCGTTTTCGTATCGTTTTCGCCCGTCAACGCTACAACGCCGTATCCGTTTTGAAAACGCTTTGATACCCTCAGTGCGCATGCTCAAGTGAACTCGACGTATGCACATTTCAATATATCCGCCCGCGAAAGTGGCGCCATTCTTGATACTCACGGTCGAGTGGTCTGGCGCCCGGTAGTGTCTAATTTGATGGCGTCACCGTTTTTAGATAGCATCGTTTTCTCCGTCCACACTAGAAAACAGCGTTTTCAAAAAGCATCGTTTTCAAATCGCTCCACTCTGGAGAGCGTTTTCGAATGACTCCGTTTTCGGTGATCGTTTTCGGCGTTGTAGTGTGGACGATAGCCGTATCCGGAGCAAAACAGCTCCGTTTTCGTTTGAAAACGGATTTGTGTGGACGGGGCCTAAGTGATCATTCAATAAAAAGACGGTTTCCTAAGTCTGTCTTTTGTCAATTTTCGCGAAATTAAATGCTGTAAATTTATCATTTTTGCAAAATCGCGAAAATTAATGCTCGCGAAATATTCGTGTTCCAAATTCGCGAAATTAAGTGCCCGCGAAAATTAGTACGAATAAGGTAATGGAAAGAATGCTGGGGTAGGTGACTGACTAACTGACCGAGTGACTAATTTCCGTTTCAAAACTTAAATTTAACAGTTTTATTGATTACATTTACCGCAATCCTCACAAGCCAATGCTCTATGTAGTCTACAAACTTGCACAAAACTTGACTTGGACGACGACAGTTTCATTCTCATGTTAAAGGATGCCGCCCTAGTGCAGTGCCTTCTGGAGGAACTAGCCTAGAGAGGTACTCCTTGTCGTAAAACAGCAAAAACAAGTTCAATTGCAAGATTTCTTTAATATTTCGATTACAGACCATTTCCCTCTTCTCTGGATTACTCTTTTCAGAAAGTTCTTCTCTGTTATTCACATACAGTATGCCTCCTTCTCAAACTCCTCTTTTCACAATTGCTAATTATACGTATTTTCGAACACTTTTAATTAAAATTAAAAGCACATATACTGAATATCTTTCCTTCAACTCAAGGTTCAAAAGAACGCTAGCACATGTTCATCACGCTACTTTTTGTCACTAACCATATTTTTCACTTATGTTAAACTTATACCTAAACTTCAGGTTTCACTTTACTTACTAGAGGGGGCCTATTATAGTCTGGCGGTTTGAAGGTTTAAGCCAATTTTGAGTGCCGGTTTGCGGTTTCATTCACATTTATCGGGCGGTTTACTGTTAAGAAATTATCGTGCGGTTGCGGGAAATCATGAATCTAGCTCGCGGTTTTCGGTTTTTGCGTGTTTTTGTGGCGGTTATTCAAACAGAGTTAAGAGGCTCAGGTGACTGAGCGGTAACTTTATCTTGCTTAAAGCTTCTCTCTTTAACAAAGGATTGCCTTTTAGGGCTAGACCAAGTCAGTCAGGGCTTCCCTCTGTGTCCCCGGCCTTGTGGGGAGGGATGGGAGGTAATTTGATGTAAGGCAAAGGCTTCAAAGCTTCGAAAGGGTCACGAAAGCACGTAGAAAGATGGCGGACGATATTTTATCCATAAGGAAAAATTTCGCATAAAGCTGCCCCGTTCCTTGCACAAATTGCTGCAGTTAAAAGAGCTAACAAATCGCAAAGAATTTGCTACGTGTTATTAAAAGATAGGTTAGGATAATCGTCCTAGCTGTAGGGCGGTGTCGGCTTTTAGAAGAAAACGAAAGCGGTTTGCGGTTTCGAAGGAACAAAATACGGCGGTTTACGGAATGTACGACTCCCTATAATAGACCCTCTTACTAGAGTTCTTCAAGTACTGCAAGTTGGAAAATCAACTAAAAGCCGATACATGTAAGTATAGTTTGTA
>JAHPZR010051703.1:7500-11446 GCA_019787425.1 Platygyra sinensis | reverse complement strand
CTAAACCCGAATACAAAAGACCCCGTTGAATACAATCGTGATTTTACTTCGCCAGTGTTTACCAACAACCTCTTTCGTGTTATTTTACTTGTAGATCCTTTTGATCCATCTGAGCTAATTGACGGATTTCGCCAACTTTACAAAACGCGTGATGGATGGCTGTCACCGTTTCCTTGGTGTGAGGAGTTTCACTTTCAGCTTGATGATATTTATACGAGGCTGAAAGTGATAGGCAAGAAGAAAACAAGAGGAATAGCGACTGACAAAGTCGTCAACATGTCGGCTATCTTCAAACCACATGAAGAATGTTCACAGCCAAGAACAGTACTGATTGAGGGGAAGCCTGGTATGGGAAAGACAACGTACTGCAAAAAGCTTGTCTACGACTGGGTTACCGGAAAGCCAGCAGCAGACGATTGTTTTCCACAATTCGAAACCGTGTTGTTGCTGAAATGTCGAGATATCAAGTCTGACATTTGGGAGGCCGTTGATGATCAGCTGTTGCCCCTTGATATCCAAAACGACATCAGAGAGAAATTCTTCACGTTTATTCGCCACAATCAGTCAAACGTTTTGCTGGTACTAGATGGGCTGGATGAGTTAACCCCCGGTAAACTGCCAGAGGTTTCAGAAATAATTCAGGGAAGAGTACTACCAAAATGTCACTTAGTTGCAACATCGCGCCACGAGGCTGGAATGGAGGTAAGAAGATACTGTGACACCATATTAGAGATTCAAGGATTTACTGAAGACGATGCAGAAAAGTTCATTTACAAGTACTTTAAAAACATGGGGGATCTCGCTCAAAAGTTGCTGATCAAGCTGAGTGATGATGAAAGCTTACAAGACATGACGGCAAATCCTTTAAACACTGCACTTCTTTGTCTTTTGTGTGAAGAATGTCATGGCATTTTTCCAGAAAGTAGGGTCTCAACTGTACCTAGATATAATAGAGTGCGTTCTGAGAAGATTCAGGAGGAAGAAAGGATTATCAGAAACCAGTGAGAAACTGACAGAAGTATACAAAACTGAACTAAAATTGCTTGGCCGAATAGCTTTGAATGGTTTGCGCGATGGCAACTTGGACTTTGACGAACATGAGCTCAGAAATCATAATGTTGAATCATCTGGATTAGGATTCCTGTCAATGCAGTCCGGAGGCAGCAAAATGAGACCATGTCGTCGTTACGCGTTCCTACACAAAAGTTTCCAAGAAACGTTTGCCGCCTATTATCTTTGTTGTGAGCTTCTCAATCACGAAATTACTCCCGAAAGCTTGGTTTCCGACGTGAGGTATTTCAACGAGCTGAAACAAGTGCTTTTGTTTTCATGTAGCATTCTAGCAGTCCAGTGCGAAGAAAGAGCCGTAGATCTTATGACAAACATAACAAAACAAGTCAATACATTTGGCGAGAAAACTGTGCCTATTGCATTAGAGTGCATTGCTGAATCCAAAAGAGAACAAAGTAAAGTTCATGTAAAGCTGGCTCGAGTTTTTGGCTCAGGTCTTACACTTCAAAATGCTGAGGTCAAAACTTCAACGTTAGGAAAAGTTCATATTTCTTCTCTTGCTGAGGCAATCAAAGTCAACACCACACTGACAGAGCTGCTTCTGTGGAATAATGACATTGGTCCTGCTGGCGCTGCTTCTCTTGCTGAGGCAATGAAAGTCAACACAAAACTGACACAGCTTTATCTGTATGACAATAACATTGGCGATGCTGGCGCTGCTTTCCTTGCTGAGGCAATGAAAGTCAACACAACACTGACACAGCTTTATCTGTGGTACAATAACATTGGTGCAGCTGGTGCCGCTTCTCTTGCCGAGGCAATGAAAGTCAACACAACACTGACACAGTTGCATCTGTCGGATAATAACATGGGCGCTGCTGGCTCTGCTTCCATTGCCGAGGCAATGAAAGTCAACACAACAATAAGAGAGCTGGATCTGCGGTGTAATAACATTGGTGCTGCTGGCGCTGCTTCCCTTGCTGAGGCAATGAAAGTCAACACAACAATGACAAAGCTGGATCTGTGGCGTAATAAAATTGGTGCTGCTGGCGCTTCTTCCCTTGCTGAGGCAATGAAAGTCAATACAACACTGACACAGCTTTGTCTGTGGGAAAATAGCATTGGTGCTGCTGGCGCTGCCTCCCTTGCCGAGGCAGTGAAAGTCAACAGAACACTGACACAGTTGCATCTGTCGGGTAATAACATTGGTGTGTTGGCGCTGCTTCCCTTGGTGAGGGAATGAAAGTTAACACACGACTGACCCAGCTTCGTCTGTGGGAAAATAGCATTGGTGCTGCTGGCGCTGCCTCCCTTGCTGAGGCATTGAAAGTCAACACAACACTGACACAGTTACATCTGTCGGTTAATAACATTGGTTCTTCTGGCGCTGCTTCCCTTGGTGAGGCAATGAAAGTCAACACAACACTGACACAGCTTTATCTCTGGGACAATAACATTGGTGCTGCTGGCGCTGCTTCCCTAGCTGAGGCAGTGAAAGTCAACACAACACTGACACAACTTTATCTGCGGGGTAATAACATTGGTGATACTGGTGCCGCTTCCCTTGCAGAGGCATTGAAAGTCAACACCACGCTGACAGAGCTGGCTCTGTCGGATAACAACATTGGGGATGCTGGCGCTGCTTCCCTTGCTGAGGCAATGAAAATTAACACGACAATGACACAGCTGTATCTGACGGTTAATACAATTGGTGCTGCTGGTGCTGCGTCCCTTGCTGAGGCAATGAAAGTCAACACAACACTGACACAGCTTTATCTGCGGGGAAATACGATTGGTGATGCTGGCGCTGCTTCCATTGCTGAGGCAATGAAAGTCAACACAACACTGGCAGTTAATTATAAGTATTAATGACGTTTGACCGTCTGTGTTTTTCATATTACGGGCATTTAAAAGTTTTTAATTTAAGGACTTTTTTTAAAGCATATTCGAAACTGAAAGTTGTTTTGCACTTTTTTGTTACATTATTGTGAGACAATTATTTAGTTAGTCGGTATTTTCAATGTTACAATTCATTTCTAGTTATTTCTCTTTTTTTCTAGTTAAAGGATCTTTGGGCTGCCTCGTGTCATTAGTGATAACGTGTTGAATCGATAATCGATAAAAGTCATTTGATATTGTATTTTATTATATGGCAAGATAGGCTCGAGGTAAATCCGAGCGTTCTGATTGGTTCTTTCTTGGTCGGGATTTCGCCATACGGACCGTTTCCATGGAAACGGTCATAAGCTGTGTATTTTTTCTGTTTCGAAAGCCGGCAAATTTGCAGCGAAAACTACGAAAAGAAAACGTGTACATACTCTCATTCTTCGCAGAGAAACTTCCTAAAAGATTGATATTTTACAGAGCTTACGATAAGAACGAGGAAGACGAATTTCCACGAAGCGAATTTTATTATCCTGACGATCTGGAAACGTCTAATGTGGAGACTGAATCAGGCATCGGCGAAAGTCAGGAGGCCATTGACGATTTTATAGAGAAGCAAAAATGTGCAAACAGAAATAAGCAGATCGCTACTGATCTGTAAACTCTTCTCCACTAATTGTTAGGTAACGGTATGACAAATGAGAGAGCTGAAACCCTACCTGCGAAGGAGCTTGACCACTTCTTGTCCATTGAAATATTTGTTATGAACAAATGCAGGAAACACGGACAACAGTACAAGCCGCAACAATTTCCAATTTTCAGCGCAGAATTGTCCAGAATAAAAAGAAGCGTCGAACTGTTATCGAGAGAGACGGAGGATTGACTCTAAGACTGCCTCATCGTTAGCTGTGTACATGTTTGAATGATTTCACAGCAACCAACTTCGACATTTCTTCATCCATATTTTGTGATGCATAAGTTAAAATATTCCATGCAGGATCGACAGAAACCATTTTCCGAATTTCAACAAACTGCAGCTGTTGAGACTTGT
>JAHPZR010051702.1:0-16245 GCA_019787425.1 Platygyra sinensis | reverse complement strand
CAGCCACTTATTGGTCTATTATACCCAATGAGAATCCTGTTATCCGATAACAGAATAATCATGGATAATGGTCGCCATACCTTGGATAACGTTAGCAAAATTCACCAATAGCCCTTAAGAATTTAAAACAAAATATCTTTCTTCGTGTAATTAAAACTACAATACTACGCTTGTTCCAGTGACCCTCAGCTTTAGTTTAATGGAAATCTGTCAAACCACATAAAGAGCGCGCCATTATTTTAACACGTACGTTTGTATGTACGTGACTACTGTTACAGCCAAAAACAGAATGAGGCATATCATTCAATTATCGCGGTATCGTCACATAGATGACTTTCCTACTGACCAAATATCTAACTAGCACGTTTGTTGGCAGAAAGAAATGAAATACATGTACATGCGTTTATCGTTATCGTTTATGATCGGTGTACTGTTGCGTGCAGCGTTTTCAACGAAGTGAAACTCCATTCCTCCAACATAACATTGCACCGATAAAATGCACCAGCATTCAAGACTTGAACCTAACGCATGAAACATTTTATGTACAGTAGAGTATTGAAGAATATACCTATAAAAGAAAAAAGATTGGCTGACCCACATCTGGTTTGCATGTACGTTCTTACTAATTTAAGCTCTCTTAAGACACTGTCACTGTGACATCTGCTGTTAGTATTAAGCTTAACTATGGTTCAATGAAATACGAGGATGAAATCAGGCATCGTCAAAACACTTCTTAGAGGCAGATGCTTCTCACATTTGCTTTGGTTAACGCAACTTCAAAGAATAGTTTTTTATTTCATAGCGTATGAGCAAATTTTCGTGATAATGAAACTCGATGAATTTGATTGCGGTGAACCTGTTAAAACCGCGGACTGTCATCCAGTGCTTGGTGATTTTTCCCGGCCCCATAACTTTCGATAGTTTGAGTTTTTGATTTGGGCTACGAAATGAGATATAGGTTTGTCTAAAAGAGCTAAGAAATTTTATCTTCATGAAGCTAAGAAGTCCGTACCTGATTAAAACTGAAAAACACATTTTGCTGCAGTTATCTGATACCTGTCATATATACCTACGCGGACTTTATCGACCGCACGCAACGACGTGAATCGGCCGACTACATGTACTCGAGAAAAGCTTTTTTGAAAATGTCGTATTTATGCCCAGGCCAGTTTCTTACTATTAACAATCGCGTTTCAATCTACTAGCTTGACTTTTCCCCGATGAATTACTCCCTTGAAGCAAGCAACTTTGATGCTTAGCATTTGTCAAGGTAAATGAAATAATTAAGACCTATTTTTACCGCGCAAATTTCATTTTTAATCCCGCCAAAATTGTTCTTGATGAAACTGGCGCCATAATTGCCTAAAAACATCTAAATACATTGAATAGTTTTGTTCTAAACTTTAAAATTCTTGTTTTGAAAGGTATCACAAATCATTGACACAAATTTGGTACAGTGTACGTCTACACTGAACGGCAGTGTTTCGCCATTCTTTTTGTATGCTACCATTTTGTCATTTATAATTAAATTCTATCCTATTTAACACCAACTATGACTAACACATAGTCTAAATGTAGGCGTAATATTCTGTGAACATTTCTAGGGCACTAACTGCCTTCATAAAGCTGCAAAGGATGCATTCTGAGCCCGTGCCTGTGGGGTCTAAAATTGATATATCGTCGCACCAAAGTATAAATACCCACTGACCTTTGACGTGTTCCTTGGTCCCTGCCTTGTAAAACAAATTCACTGCATTTGGACATTTAATCAAAATTTTGTATTCGGCTGCTGCAAAGACGTTTCTCTTGTTGACCATTTCAAAGGGCACTCTTGCCGAGTTGTTAGTGACAATGACTGCAGGCCGGTTGGGATGTATGTCACGCAACAGGGATTTAGTGACATTTTTCGGCTGCTGTCAGCATTGGGACCCCGGGATTGGGACATGTAATGCTTCAAGTATTCAAGAGAAATGACAAAGGAATAAATTAAACAAAACTGCTTTGAAGCAAAGTGGAAACTTAATTTGCAGTCTTTCATGAGGAAATGTGAAAACATTCATAATCTAAAAAAGAGTGAACAGTGAAAGTGTGGTGATAATAAGCCATTGTAACTCAAATCTGAATTATGTACTTTATTTGACATGTGTAATAGTGGAGTTCACATGGAACGTTCTTTTACTCAGTCCATCGGGCATGAAGTAAAATGGGTGTCAGTGGAAAAAATGGCCGTGGGAAAATCTGAAAGCGACTGAAGGAGAGTTGGTCATTTTTCCACTCGCGCTCTTGTTTTTGCTTCACGCCCCAAGCACTGATTGTCTTTCAATGCCAGTGTTGTGTTCAACTGATCTGATGCACAAGAACGTTCAATTTCGACCTTAAGCTAGTTAGATTCACAAAGGAAATGATTATTAATACAGAATGAAAACCTACAAGATGATCCCGATTTCTCTTAGGTATTAGTCGCATGTATCATGATCAAAAATGGTAGAGAACTTAAATCTACTAGTTTTTCTGAATAGTTGGAACAAAATACCGATTGCGGGTCATTTATTGAATTTAAAACCTTGACCGGCAGTCGTACACTTCACGGTCGGTGCCAAGCGCATAGTATTATCACTTGCTTCACCTAGTGAGCTCAGCGATAAATTCACGTCTTACATAAATGAGTGAAATAGAGCCCGGCTTATAACGCTCCATGGAGGCGCTTAGTATTTCTTAATCGAGAAAGCATGCTTTGGATTGGATAAATCTTTCAGTTTCTCTAATTTTAACAAAAATATCTGACTGCCGGTCACTTACTGAATTTAAAACCTTGACCGGCTGTCGGTCATTTAGACACAGCGCAATTCACTTAAAAATATTTCCTTGAAAATCCTGCAAATGCCTGATTAATCTTTTCCTCCTCGGCGACCTTGTACTTTCTTCCTAAGCATTGAACTTTAACTTTAGGATAGACTATAAATTTTGGACTAACATCGTCTCTATCGGGAATTTGTGGCCAGTAGAAAAATTCATTTGTTTTGCTTAGGAAGTTTACGCGGATGTTATCTTGTGTCTTCTCCTCCACTTGACCTATGTAGCAGTTGTCACAACCGCTATAGGCTACGGCAACCCAGTCGTCCCTTTCAATTTTTTCAATGTTGTAGTCCTGTGAAATGCATTTAAAGTGCTACTGAAACGAAATTTTCGTATCCTCTTTTATTTGCTCAAACTATAGTTTTCAACCTAGTTAAAATCATGGTGAATTTTATTTTTGTCAAATCCCAACGGAAAGTGCTGTTTTTAGCCTCCGAAGTCGACTTTTTCGAGCAAAACTGTGTCCGGGCTCTGGAACCGAGCTTAAGGACCTTGTGACGTCACTGGTTGTGTTCACGTATGAAGCGCCAGAGATTACCTCTTGTTTTCACTTGAGTTATTCAAGTTTATTCTTCATATTATCGATACCTAGTAGGTTTCTTCCTTGTAATTTCTGTCCAGCCTTGACAGAAAATACACATCGTAGAGGTTAGAGGGCGCCAGAGTGTAGATTAACGAAAATGAATGCTACAGATTAGAACAGCTCAGTATATACCTTTCGAACATCTTGAGTACACGATTGGAGACTTCGAAGACGAGTGTGGCTACTTTTATATCAAGACCTGAAGCCTGAACACGATATATCGTCCTTTTGTTTTCAGCTTGGATCAGAAACTTGGATTCTCACTGTTATCTAAGGTCTATTTAACCTAGGTTTGAATATGTATCTTCCGCAACTTTACTGCATTAATTAAAAGCGGTAAGCACATTAGCCATCCGCACAATCATGAAATTATTAACGGTCCACAAGCTTTGCAGCGAGTACTAGATTGCACACAGAGGGCATATTTTTATGATACTATTAAGTGAGAGTTGTTGTGAGCATCGTTGGAACTAGAATTGTGGTCTACAGCACGGCCAGTTTGCTTTTAATATCGCGGCATACGCATCAGTGTAAACAAAGCGGCCGATATTTTGCTTTTCTTACACGTATCAGTCCCAAATGCAACATTTCACGGCCGATGGATTACTTTGAGTTCCTTACCGTGTATTATGTCTAAGATCTTCATTTATTAGTATCCAAGTTCAAAGCAATTCGTTAAAACATCGCTAGTTTACATTTCGAAGGTTTATTTTCAGAATGTGAACTAATTTGCATATATGATCTTTTGCTGCCGACACGGTCACGCTTTCTTTAGTTTCCTGAAAACACGGGGTCATGGCAGCTTAGTTTGTCTTTAAAGTTTTAAATTCGTTACCTCTATATAAAAGACGAGCCTTTCTTAAATTGTTGCTGCTGTGGTAACTTGTAGGATGTAGTAGGCTCGATTTCCACCGCTTTCTCGTGTCCAACCAGATAAAAGGTCACTGTGTATGTAGCACAATCTTGTCCGCGGCGAGCGTCGGGTTTCCTCCGCGCGAAGCGACTCGAAGAATAGAAGCGTTGTTGCTGCGATTCGTGCAGCAATACTCCGGATAATATTTTCAGAAGCCGCTTTCTCTTGTTTTCATGTCTATTTTACTTTATGAGTGTAGCTATTGTTAAATGAGTGATCGCCATTTGATTAAGTGTCCTGATCGTTTTGCGATTTAACAACTCGGACTCGTTTGCTTGCTTACATAAATATCCTGGAAATATCCAATTGAATAGACTGAAAGGCTTCAGGATGAACTCTCCGCCTCTTCAGGTTTACAGCTACTGTTCTTAACTGCTTCACAGCTCTGAGATGTCCTAAAGATGTTTTTCGGGGGCTTTGAACACTAATCCCTTCTCCCATAATCACTCTATATTTTCAGTGAGGCATCAGAGTAACACAACCAGTGACGTCACTACGGTGTTTTGGCCGCGCCAAGATGGCCGCCAATTTTAGGCTCACATGGTCAACTTCGAACGGCTGAAAAAGCAGTTTTCACTCACCGTATGCGAAAAAAAAGTTTGCAGTGTTTCCAAGTAAGGTTCAAACTTTATCATTAAGCAAAAATGTCACATGCGAAAATTTCGTTTCAGTAGCACTTTAAAGAGGTGAGAAGTGACTGGAATCAGTGGTGAATGTAACTGTAACTGTGTGTTTGTAAGCAAAAGAACTATTTTGATAACTCTTTTTATTGCATGTTTGTTTCTGTGTTTCTGTTTGTTTGCTTGCCGTGTAATATTGTTTTCACATTGTACTTCAGTTGTCAACTTTATCTCCTCTTAGTTCGATCTCAACAAGAACATCTCCGACCGACTCAAGTATATGGCCTGGTTTTGGATTTCATGAAACTTGTACATAAATTAAAAACGGAACAGAAATAATGACAGTATAGATCAGATTTTTTCTTACTCATTCATCAACAAAATCATCGTCAGTGTCTTCTTTTCGATCTAGAGAGAAGAATACCGCTTTAGCTGATGATCCGGCTTTTGAGTAGAATGCATATTAACAAACTAAGGAACCATGTACCTCTTTCGTTTTGTTGAAGTCTTGGAATTTTTGGCTGTGACAAAACAAAAAAGGGAAGAAGAATTGCGTAACCTAAAGATGATAAAATAATTTCAAAACACAGAAATTGTCATACGATACCTTTGTTTTTTTCGCTGTGATGGCTTTAGTTTTTGACTGCGAAATCGTTTTCTTGACTTCTGGGACTTTCCTTATAACCCCTTCTGTCTTCTGCGTTTTGTTTTTCCTACTATGGTCTTTACAGCTCTACAAGAAAGGAAAGAAAGCAGCAGTGTAACTCTTTATTTAAAAGCTTTTTTGTAGGCTGTTAGTTAAGGCTACACACAGGCTAGTCGAAGAGGGAATAAACAGACAAGTCCTCATCGTCGATACTTTGATGAAAAGGCGCACGTTAACGAGTTATAAAATGAAATCGGAAAGTCATGATCAAACCTCAAAAACAGAGAAAACGTCACAGTCCTCATCATCCTCACTTGTGCCTGAATAAACAGTCTGTCAACCTAAAATTGGGTACAAAGTTACTGATGGATGTTGCTGGATTTAAGTTTGTTAAGAGGTAAAAAAAAATAAGAGAATTATCTTACTTTCATTTCTGTCGAGGGAACTGCTTTCTTGCGCTACAAATAAAACAATTTCAATATCAGTTGGGTTTCAATACATTCAATCTCAATGTAAGCGATAAAGCTAAAAACCTTTTGTTTGTTTACCTTAAGTTTAGGGTTTTCTTGAGACATCACTTTCTTAATTTCCTGAATCTCCATTCTAGCTCTTTGTGTATTTGTCAATATTTCTTCATTGCTGCAATGCTACCAGACGGAAAAGGAAGTGTGTCTATTGGCTGTATTCAAAAGTAATAGAAGTAGCAGGGTACGTAACGCCTCATGAAACATTGCACTACATCGAGTGGAAAAGACTCAACAGAAACACTCAACTAAACCAACCTCAGAAACAGACCCCCAATCACTGTCACTGTCCTTGGAGTCGTCGCTCGTGTTTAAATTAACCTCCTGCCGATGAAAATTTGTGGACAATAAGTAACTGATTTTGAAAAAAACTATGGGTTTTCAATTATAGTTCTTGTTTCGTGGCAAAGTATCAAGAATAGCTTCGGGATAAAGGGGTGCTTCTTTTTAGCAAATAAATTATCTGCCGACTGACAGAACGAGAAATTGAGCCCACCTGTGTCCCGTGATCTGGGACGCAGTTATCCTCTCAGATATTTGGAATTGTCTTTTATACTATGTCTCGTGGTTGATATGGCCTACAGTTATTTTGGTGCATTTATTACTGACCTGGATGGCCTTGGCTGATGTATTTGCTGTTGAAGTCTTTGAGCCAATGATCTGTTTGCCTTTTTGCTATAAAGAAATGATAATTTTATGACTTTGTAGCAGGTACATGCATCATGGCCCACAGCGATTGTCGTGCATCAACTGACTACTGACCTGGATGACCTTGGATGATGTGTTTGGTGACGAGGTCTTTGGGCCAATTATCTTTTTGGCTTTTTGCTATAAAGAAAAGTGGATATATAATTGATAGCCTTTTCAGCAGATACCTGTATGGCTCACAGCGATTGTCGTGCATTAATTAACAACTGACCTTGATGTTCTTGGATAATATGCTTGGTGGTGAGGTCTTTGAACCAACTGTCTGTTTGTCTTTCTTCTATTAAAAAAAAGATAATTTTAAGAGTTTTACGAATTTTTTTTTTTTGAGGACTGTTTCAGTCTCTTGGAGTGTCAATATTAAATCATTGTTGTGTCAGTGCTTAACAAAACCAGATGCATTAATTTGCAAAAGTTTACACGTGCCTTTGTAAATATAAACCGGTGTCTAACGTTACCTTTTGAACACTAGAAAGTGGAGCATCATCTTCCTCTGAGGAGGTGCCACTGCTGGACAATATTTGACGTTCTGTAAACTTCTGAAAATGGATGAATTTTAGAAATTTGCCTTTATTTGTGCATTTTTTTCGAATTTCATTCAATTTAATCTTAAGGAGTTGCTTAACGTAACATAAATGTTGCAAAAATTTCTGTATCTAGATCTCTTATGACAAGTTGAAGAGTTGTGGCAAATTGTATATTGAATAATAATTATGATGCTATAGGTATTCTAGAATCAAGTAATAAATAAATACCTTTGTTAGAAACCGTAATATACTGGCACTAACTAACCATGTTTTTCTTGCCGGTTCCTTCGAACTGAAGTCCCTTACGTTGAGGAGCTATACCTCGCTTCTTTTGCGCACGGTTTTCGATGACCTAAGAATAAAGGTATAAGAAATACATTATTAGTCGGTTTACTGATGGGCAGGATAATACAAGTTGAAAGGATCAAGAAGCACAAAACGCACCCACAGCGGTGATGGTTGCTCCTCTAAGTCGTCAAACGGCTCATCGTCTGCGGCATAGTCATGAACACTGCTAGTCAGACTTTCTGAAAGTCTGTTTTTCTCCCATATGAGGCCTCTTACGTCTGCTCGGTATTGATTGTATGCCTTTAAGTTAACGAAAAGAAGCAATCATGCAGATTGATTTACTATATGCAGAAAACATTGATCTACAATATTATTGCAATGTTAAAAAGAATCCAACATTGATAAGATAAATATGAAACAAATGAAATGATTAATTCAGTTCACCGCACATACCTCATCCTTTTCCTTTTCGAGATTCCGCACCTTCTCCATCAAATCTCTGATCTTCCTACGATCGGCTTCGCGTTCCTCAATAACCTAGAGCAAAAGTCAGTGAGATAGGGGAACTAACAGCGGGCCCACTAGATTAGACTAGGGAAAGGCGATAGCTAAAAAGTCAGGAGTCACCCAAACTATTGTTACAAACTTAATGAAAAGACGCGAAAGGATAATTGCATGTCTCATCGTACTCACTTCTTCTAGATTCATTTGGAAGCTTGCATTTCTTTGTCGTAGATGTTCTAATTCTTCTGCCATCTACAATCAAAAGACATAAGTAACTATTTCTCAAGGTCTCTTTTCTAGATTGCTGCCATTGAATTCTGTGGATTTAATATAGAAAGCAGTTAATCGTTTAGAGCTGCGTTTCAAGCTGATTTCAGTTTGTCGTTATCAAAACAATAGTCTCTTGTTTTTCATTCATCACTATTGCAATAAAGCTGGATTCTTCCGGCAAAACGTGGCTGATAAGTATTTCATTAACTGCAACTACAGTATATGTCATTGAAATTAATAGACTCTGCCGGGATCCACTCAAGGGATACCAAAGAGTTTTTTTTTTATCCTTCACTAGTGCTTCGTACCTCCTTGTAATCATTCTCAGATCTGCTAGTGCTGGTAACTGTTTTGGCCGCTCTCTGAAAGAGGGACAGCATCGTCGAGGATTACATCTCACATAATTATTGTAATGGCTCGTGATTTATACAAAGTCGACAGAATGAACAAATGAAGAGAGAAACACATACCCGCTGTTTGCGCAAATCCTCGAAAGTGATTCTTCCTTCAAGCAAATCCAGTAGAAGAGTATGTTGCTCACTTTCTGTTTTGGTATAAAGGTCCAAGAAATCACTTTGCGTGACTTTACTTTGGCGTGATTCAGCAATTTTTAAAACTAACGCAAAGCATCTGTTTGATAGCTTCGCTACCATCATGTAATGGGCCATTGAATGCTGTAAGGCGAGTAGAGAAAAGAAAGTTAGAAACTAATAGTAAGCGTAACACTCACTAGACTACTTTGGCAGTGGAAATATGACGACGGTATTTTACACAGAACTGAAAAAAATGTTTCATCAGCGTTTACTGTGTTCCATGTTGGTGAAGCACGCAATTTTGGGAAACATTGTTAGTCGATGACGGGATTCCAACCTGAGCCAGATTGGTGGGGAGCAAGCAGTTCTGACCGCTGCGCTTAAACGCCTTCGATACGAGATCATATTCTTCAGATTAAAATAGGTGATCGATTTTACGGACACAGCAAATAAGCAAGCTTTGATGAAGACATCCCTGAATGTCGCCTGCCACCTGACTGAGAAGAGAAAAAAATTGTCGAGCTCCTATTAGCAAATAGAATAAAATGAAAACTGAACTTGCCTTTTGGGCCATTTATTGTTTTTTTCCCCTACCTGCCCCCGACAAAAAGGAAGCAAAAACGGTAACAAGTTGCTTACCATAGCTTGACTGTAGCATATTTGTTTTTTTATATCGACATATTTTCTTTAAACATAAAGTCGATAAATAGACTTACTGGTTTCTATGTATTGATAATAGCCTTTCGCCATTTAGAGTATATGCTTCCTTCAGTGAGAGGCTCGTCTGATGCACTTAATCCACCCATTTAAAAAAGTTGCTTGCGTATCTCTTTCACTATTTCAAGGAATGCGGGTGGCTGCGCTTGGCTTGCTCCAGCAGAATTGACTTGAGCATCTGGTGGCGGTTTTGGTGCCAGCAATTGCAACCGATTAGAAGGAGGCTGATACTGGCCGTGAAAAGAGTCGAAAGGGAAAGCACGAGAGCTTATAGTGGGTATGTTGTGAAATGGGGGATATACGTAATTCACATATGGAGGATACGTTGCTTGAACTGAAGGTGGTTGTGTTGGTACACCTGTGATGTTCTGCTGTGCGGCATGAATATTAGCTTGATTTTGATCAGGCAAGGAAAACCCATGTGTGCTGATTCCAGGAAAATTGAACAAAGAAGTGGCGCTGAAGGCAGCAGTTGCTGTTGATGTGGTCATATTTGTTGAAGCTGCTGAAGGCGATGAGACCTGGCATTGCAGGTTGACTGCATCTGTTCTTTCATTGGCACTGTTCATTGCGTAAGAATATGTTGTTACAACAGAGAGTTCACTGGAAGAAGCAACTCATTAATAAAACGGACTGCGAATAACTAAGTTAGCGATGTGGATTGTATTTTATATAATTATGACAAGCGCGGTCGATTTACCCTTCCGTGATGTATCTAGAGCACGAAAACGTCTAGATCAATTTAAGGAAATGCTTGTCAAGAGACGGCGAACGAAAAGTGATTAGATAGTAAGACCTAATGGCTATGCAATACACACACTGGATGCCCTCTGTCCTATCTGTTATTGAAAAATGCAACCGCCTTTTATTCACAACCACGTGCAATTTCCTTTTTACGTGAGAGTGGTTTGTAAGTGGGGATTGCACATGATGACCATGGTCACGGGATCGGAGCATGGCACAATTTTACGGTTGCATGTGGTAATTTATTTGCCGTACTAACACGCGGAAAATTTTCGCGGAAATATGGCAGCTTTGATAAACTGTATGAAAAGGTACACGGGCCAGGGTTTCGAAGTGGAACATTTGCGTGCACCCATGATATACCACAACCTGACAACAGGAAATCCGCTGAGCTGCACGTACACGATTAAACTGAATGTATTGTCGGTCTCACTGTGATTGAAAGTTTTAAGAAAAAAGGTCAGAGGCTCCATTTTGTAACGATTATGCATAGAAAAAAAATGGAAAATATTCCTCCCACTGATTCGAATTTTCCATGAAAACTGTCCTTTGGAAATTACCTCCATGACGGTGCCAATGTGCTCACCATTTCAACTGATTATGATCTGTAGTGATTTGATCCCTTTCTCTTTTACTCTAAAAAAGGGATTTTGTCTTAATTTTGTTTTCCCATGTGTGAATAGTCTGAATACAAATCATTGCTATTGCTAACCACTATGAATAATTGCGGTTAGGGAAACACTGACCCAATGGAAAAAAGTGAGGCTCGGTTTTATTGTTGTTGTTGTTGTTGTTTTTTTTTCAACGTTAATGTTCTGGAGAATTTTGAGCTAGGTCCTACCCTTGAAACTCGTTAACTCTTTCAATGGAGCCTGCAACAGTGTTGGGTTGATCCCCAATATACAAGATCGAATTACTCGGAAGGGTCTTCGAGAAAAGTGGCATTATAATTTCCGCCTTCAGTGATTGATTAAGCATAATTTGACGCCCAAATTTGAAATGGAGCGGGAATTTTGCATTACATCTTCAGTTTACGAACCTTTGCATTTGTGATGATGGCAGCGATTTTTTCTCTGTTCCTAGCCATTTTGGCATCAACGGTCCTACATTTTACTCACGATGCTACTGATAAAACAAAAAACGACACCGTGGCCGTGGATGAGTTAAGTCTGGAGAGTCTCTTTGTGTCCCGGGCCAGTTCTTTGAGTAGTCTTAAAACCCTTTTTGGAGGTGGAAGTGGAGGCCCTGACGATGACAATCCACATGACTTCAGTCCAGGAAGATGGCATTTGTTTCCTACTATGGATTACGATGCCTTATTCTGGTATGACTTACAATGGAATGGACCGAAAACAGTCTCACTCTTTCCAAAGAACTGGTATGAAGATGAAGAACTGGTATTCGCATGGAACTCCATTTCGGCGAAGCAAAGAGGAAAGAAAGTCGCAGCGGAGGTTAGCCTTATACCTGTCGTTCTATGCGTTATCGCTTTAGGTTTAATATTGGCTTTCAAATTTGGAATATGTAACTATGCTTTTTTTCTTTATTTATTTGTTTGTTAGGCAAACACCGAAACTAGTTGTTATTGTCAAGGGGCTTGTAATTGCAAGACCTTCGTTCCACTGAAAACTGGCACCAGTCTACTGAACACATACCTCAAGCATCCTGTCACGCAAGAAATCATCCTGCTTCAGTGTGATGAGAAATATGCTGGTGAGGAACTTTATATCATTCGGAAAATTAGCCATGTTTTGGACATAGACCTGAAGACTTGGAGGATTCTAATTGATGGACAACCGGTAAGATCCTATTCCAGTTGCAGTCATTTTAGCTGCGCAGTGTTTTCATGCTTTTGTGATAGTATGAAGAAGTAAAAGTAGAAGAGTAACACAACAGAACACACTCGCCCTTTGGGGGCACCTCTTTTCATTACTTTAGAAAACCTCATAGTAAATAACAAAAATCAGCCGGTTCTTGTGGAGTCATGAAGGACACCCATCTCGAAAATGGAATGCATTAGACAATCCAGAAACACTAACTATACGCAGTTGGACAGAAATTCAACTGAAAGTATCTTCAAGGTAAAGCTGTAAAAAAAAAAAATAACTCTGTATCTATTTGTACATTAAAGATGAACTGGAATCATCATTTAAAGCAAGGGTCTTTGATAGAAGTGATCCCAAGACTGCGAGGTGGAGCTAGAAGTGCCAAACGTGCAATGAAGGCAAGTCTCTCCGGTTGTCTAGCACAATTTAACAGGGGATTCCTTGGTAGTTTATGTACATGTATTACCGATAGTTGGGTTTGACGGTTTATTTAACAATATGACATCTTTTAATGAAGTGGTAGGCAAGAGAAGGCAAATTTCAATTCGCCATGAATTTGGTCATAACAATATGGATATTTTACCTTCTAGCCACTTGTGGAAACAACAACTCAACAATCTGCTCTTGGAAACAGGTGGCGAGGAAGAGGTTAGAAGGGTAAGTGGTGTACAGAGTGCCTGTGCTAAATACCACCATAAAAGTACCTTCAACCGATGTCAGAAGACCGAATTGCCTAACACCAGAATATGAAAGTGAAAAATGTAACGACTCTTTTTTTTTCTCTAAATGACAGAGTTTACTTGAGGAGAGTTTCTCCGACAGTTGGGATGCTGGTGAAACAAGTGACGAAGAAAACTTGCGCCCTTCAACACCAATCGTGGCCACGTCGATCGTAGCAAAAAGGACATCAAGCCAAATCCGAACGGCAATGAAGGAAGGAAATAAGGTAAGTTCCTTTTTATCTCATTGCTAATTTTATACGTCGTGTCATTTAATGTGGCTTTCAAGAATATTTACATTCGGAAAAAGCTTCTCTGGTACAATAATTGTAAAGTAAAGCAAATGAGCACAACAATCCCCAGCCTGAATGACATTGAAGCTACCACGCCAAAACTGCCGTTAATAAATGATACTTTCCAAGCAGGTTGGATGTTTCCCCTTGCATTAAAAAAATCTACCAGCTTTGAGCAGGTGTGCCATACGAGTCTTCCCATTTGTTTGCAGTGTTTGGAAAGGACATCTAAAAGGAAGCGAAAGGCCCTTTCAGCGGAGACTATCGACATGCTTATGGCAAGAAAGTGCTGCAAGAATAACTGCATCCCACGAAAACTGACAAAAGAGGAAATTGTCCAATGTAGGAAAGCATTCCAAGATCTGACGGAGAAAGATAAGAGATCCCTTATTGTAAACTTTTTTAAGTTGTCACAGTTTCATCGTAATGGAAGACGACACTACAGCTTCCGTGTAAATGGCAAGGATGTATGCCGAACCGCCTGGCTGAGAGCGAATAGTGTTTCAGCAACAACATGGGTGAAAATTGTTGATGAAAATTTCGCAATTTTTTTTCCGACTTGAGGGTTGATCCGACCGGTATTAAAACATAACCTAAAGCGTCTCGTGCACGTGTTTCAGGTCATTTCCACTTTTTTTTCTTTTTTGATACTCTTATAAGTAGGCATTTATTTTAAAGGTCAAATTTTGTTTGCTTTAGATTTCGCAGATTCCAAAAAGAGTACGAGCATGAAGGTAGGATTTCTACAGAAAGTGCAAGGAAAGGACGACAAGTCTTCAAACCAAGGAAACTGAAAGCCGAAGTATGGCTCAAAGGTCGGTGTTTTAATCTTTAGGCTCAAATTAGACCTTATCAAATTTATGTCAGTTTTCATGAAATTAGCAAATGATCAAATACCACTGATGTAAATATTTTTGTAGATTACGTAGAGGACAGTGCTGATCCAATTCCCAATGAAGACAGGTTTTGCTTACCAACGTGCATGACCAAGAGTGAAATATACAACACATATGTGGAGGAAATGAGAAGTGCTGGAGTGAAACCCATTTCTTTACCAATGTTCTCAAGAATGTGGAAAAAAAAAAGTTTCGCAATGTTATTATACCAAAGGTAAATGATCCTTACAGCTTTCAACTTTCTGAAAAATGATGGCATGTTATTCAGTTGCAGTCACCTTAATGCATTTGTTTTCTTGTTACCTTTTAAGGTCTTCTTCTGCATTTTTTTCAGGAAAACAAATTCACAAAATGTGGCGTTTGTGTTGCTTTAAAGTTGTGTCTTCAAGGGACCACTGACAAAGAAAAAAGAATGTCCTTCGCATACAAACGAAAGCTTCATAATGAACAACAAATGTAAGTCTAAGTCCCCAGGATAGTCCCCACAAAAGAGAGAAAGAGAAATGATAAACAGTCATATGGCTGAGGCATGAAAAACTATTGAAGGTTTGGTAGGTCTTCGTAGAAAGTAACTCGCAGAACTTTGCTTTCTTTCTTTCTTTCTTTCTTTCTTTCTTTCTTTCGCGGTACTAGGGCTGAGAGGAGAGCGTACTATCACAACTGTTTGAAGGCTGAAGTATCACCGAAGCAATATCTGTCTTTATTAATTGACGGCATGGACCAGTCCAAAACAAACCTACCACATGCAAACTGTCTTTCCAAGGTAAGTGCAATTCTTTCCTTTGGTATTGTAAATTAAAAATGAAGCAGTTTTAATGGATAACCTTGGCCACAACAAGAGTTCACAACATGAAGGATAATGTTGATGATAACGGCTGATTCTGCCCAACAATTTTCACTGTTCATTTTCCAGGACGAAACCTACCACTTTCTGAGGATGCATATAACTGGAGCCATCTTGCATGGAAGTGGGCGTATCTTTACTTTCATCGATCTAATGAGGTGGCCCCACGATTCAAACTTGACTTTAAACGTGCTGCTCAGGATCTTTCTTGAAATTGCAGAGGTACACTTAAGTTCCCGTTTTTCTTCTATATACTAGTAAGGATTTTTCCAAAGGGAAGGGGAGGTTTTGTTTGCATTAATAAAAAAGATGGCGGAATGTAACGAGTAACGACCATGAAAAGACATTGATACCGCAAGACTAAGAGCATCTAAACTAAGGAACATTTTAAGGAGTGTGTCAAAGACGGTTTTAATACAAACATTGCATTTTAGGAAGGACAATTACCTCCTTATTTCTGCCTTCAACTAGGCAACTGTTATAGGGAGTGCAAAAACAAGTTTATCCTTGGTTTTTGTGCTCTCCTTGTGGAAAAAGAAATATTCAAGGAGGTAAGACTTTAAAATTATTGTCGCTCAGCCTCAGTAAAAGGCTGTATGCAGTCTGTCTCTTTTTTTCTCTCTCTTTTACGCACACACATTACACACGGGTGTAGAACACGCAACGTGAATCTTAACCAAATTTCATTTAAATCTTGATACAGGTTTATGTTTCTTTTCTCATGGTCGGTCATACCCACGAGGATATCGACCAGGTATTTATATGACTACCACACCCTTGTTAATTGTTGATGAATTTTCTTCTTTCGATCTGTAAGATGCAATAGTTTCTTTCTTGTAATTTAATTCTAGAGTGAACTTCGTTCTATTTTTATCAGTGACATATAAAGCTTTTTGTCAAAATTGAGACAGATGGAGAGAAACAGAGAGAAATAAACATGTTTTGATACATTGTTGATTTCGGCGGGAAATGCCGGGTCATATAGGGCCTGTTCGTTTGTTCTGACCTTTTAGTGAGTAACGTTGTGAAATAAAGTGTCAATTGGGATTTACGAATTTCTTACCACCATTTTGTGTTGTTTAAAGGTCTTTTTTTCCTTTGCAGTTTTTTAGTCGAATTTCAAAACGTTTAAGGAGAATGGACAGCATGACACTGCCGGAACTGAAGAATAATATAAGACAAGCGCATATACCTGAGGCTGAGACCCACATGGTGGATTTCATATTTGACATTAAAA
>JAHPZR010051701.1:0-33298 GCA_019787425.1 Platygyra sinensis | reverse complement strand
TACATAAAAAAGCAATAGCTTATTTATTACATTAGTGGTTAAAAGAGTATTACATTAGTGGTTAGCTCCTTTATTACATTAGTGGTTAAAAATTTAATTTATGACATTAGTGGTTGATTTTTATTACTTTAGTGGTTAGTATTACATTAGTGGTTGAATTTTATTACATTAGTGGTTAGTATTACATTAGTAGTTGGTTATTATATTAGTGGGTGATACAAGTGTAAGCCCTGAAGGAGACCATATTAACAGGCGACCATTTCGAGTACGATCCGGGTATCAGAACTCTTTGTTTTCGATTGATTAAAAAGTTCCTAAACCATAGGTGTAGTTGCCCATGCATACTATACCTGTTGAGCTTTAAAAAAGCCCCTTTTGGAAGGTCCAGAAATATTACATCAGACACTCTGAATTTCTTGATAAGCACCAGTCGTTATAACAGCATAAAAGCTGCATTTGGAGGACTGTCGATCTGCCTTCCAAGTAGCCAAATTCAGGCTGGGATTTATATTAGTAATTGATGTACAGTCCAGAATGGGAGGACTCTAGATGTTATAATTATCTCAGCTGTTCTCCTAATAATGGATGGCAGCGAGATTTGGCGATAGTTTTCCTTTTTGTGGTTCGGTCCCTTTTTATGAACTGGAATAATAGGTGCAATTTTCCAATCGCTGGGTAACGAACCAGATTGAAACGGGTTGTTGAATTGAATTACAAAGCGATGTAGATAGTTCCAGTGCGCATTCCTTTAAGATACGAGACAATAATTGATCAGGACCTGGGTACTTGTGTATGTTTAGGTTTTTCAAATGTTTTTCTACTTCGCTAGGTGTGCATGATACATCGCATAACTTATCGTCGAGAACATAACCAAATTTCGGACGAGTCTTTTGTTCGTGCGTAAATACTGATGTAAAATATGCGTTCGTGTGTTGTGCAATCTCTCGGGTCACTTTTTATTTCTGCGCTTTTCTTGTTGATTTGATATAGTTCCACAAAAGGCTTGGAGTTATTCTCTTCTTGTAATTTATCAGCAAGGACTTTAAAATGGCTCCATTTTGCTGAGTCACATTTCTTGTTAAAGTGTTGTTTAAAATACGATAGGCGACCAGTGATCCTCGTTGTTGGACTTTTTAGCTTTTTTGTAAAGGTGTTTCCTTTTCGTGCACAATTTAAGAGGCTGTCTCTGTAAAAACCGACCACTGATTTTACTTTACCTAGCCAATAACTAAAATGAGTTATGTTTGCTTAAAAATTGTGTTTGAATTTTCAAAGGCCTAATTGGAGTTCGGTCCGCTCGACACAAGTTGCATCCCTGCTGAAACTGGAAAAATAGCACGTATTGCTCGCGCTCTACAAAAAAAAAAATTATAATAATATTCGCTCGAAAGTCCCAATTCTTTGTTTTAAAACTATAGATATATAATAGCAGTTTGTTTAGCCATGTTGCAATAATAATTCATTGTTGTTCCTTCAACGATTAAAAACAGATTTTCTAAGCATTAAATCGAGTTTTGAATCAACACGAAAATAGCGCTACTTTGAAGGCAGGTTTTAAAAATGTGGCACCTGTTTGAAACTGCTGAACTACATGAATAGAAAGTATAAATGACCCTTAATTTAAAACAATAATAAAATTTGTCTGCCCACTAGGTTTTCAAAACTAACGACCGCTTAAAGTTCAGTAAATCTTGAAAACATTCCAGTGGGTAACTACATAGTCGCCATCGTAAAGTGCTCCGATAAATTTACGTAACTCTCTTAAATGGTTTCAAGATTAAAGTTTTCGTCCTTTCTATCAATCCTTGAAACCTAGGTAGCATAAGAAACTGCTAGCTTTTCCTTCCAGTAGGTTTGTATACAAGGTACATTTATACCACAGGCAGACCACTCTATGTGTTTGTGGTTTAATATAGAGAATCTATGAGGGTTATGAATAAAGCTCTGAAAATTGCACATCTAAATCACATCTCGGTCTGAATATCCCAATAAAGTTAAATGAAACCTTAATCGACTCATGTTGGTGTTTTTTCGCCTTCCTGGGCCGTCTAGAGCGTCTTATAGCGAAATTACTTTTGGCCGGTTACGGTTACATGTAAGAGAAGAGAGGGAGACAAGGCTTGCAACTTAACGGCCGTCAGCCGCGACCTCCTCCACTTTAAACTGGAATTAACGCAAAAATACTGAAATCTCACCTGAATGGCGACGGATCTTGATAGATTGAGTCTTTTCTCTATCTCTTCGCCGAATTAGAGCTTCATCCCTCCAACAGTTTCCGAGAAAATCGATGCTGAAGTCACAAATACAGCTTTCTCAATATGATCGGTGCCAAACTCAGCGACCAAAGGAATTCAAGGAATGCAGGCCGTTTCAAATCTACCAATCAGCGCTTGGCTTTCCGCTGTTTTTGAGCTTCCGCGGGAAAACCGTGGGAAGCCAAGCGCTGATTGGTAGATTTGAAACGGCTTGCATTCCTTAAATTCCTTTGGTCGCTGAGTTTAGCACCGATCATATTGAGAAAGCTGTATTTGTTGTGACTTCAGCATCGATTTTCTCGGAAACTGTTGGAGGGATGAAGCTCAAATTCGGCGAAGAGATAGAGAAAAAACTCATCTTTCAAGATCCGTCACCATTCAGGTGAGAGTTTCAGTATTTCTGTGTTAATTCGAGTTTAAAGTGGAGGAGGTAGTGGCTCACGGCCGCTAAGTTGCAAGCCTTGTCTCCCTCTCTTGTCTTACTTGTAACCGTAACCGGCCAAAAGTAATTTCGCTATAAGACGCTTTAGACGCCCCAGGAAGGCGAAAAAACGCCATACAAAAGTCGATTAAGGTTTCATTTAACTTTATTGGGATATTCCGACCGAGATGTGATTTAGATGTGCAATTTTCAGAGCTTTATTCATAACCCTCATAGATTCTCTATATTAAACCACGACCACATAGAGTGGTCTGCCTGTGTTATACGTTCCTGAACTATGTCGAGCGTGACGGTCATATACTTCGATGTTCTTTGTGTAAACTGACCGTGTTTTCCTCGAAAAAAAAAATCCTGGAAAATCCTCGGAAATGTAATTCAGCCAAATGGAGACAGCCGATTAATGAAGTCCTTTGTAATCCATGGAGCGCTGTTTTTTCCTTTTGTGACGGTACTTGGGTATACTTTCGTTGACCGCTGCGAAGTAGAGAACTTTTCATGCTTCCCAGTTAGCATTCATATCCTGTTGTTCTAGAGTAAAGTACCAGGGGGAACAACTGAACAAAGATCTTAGATGATTCCAGTCCGCCTTGTTAAATGCATAATTTTATTTCATTGAAATCCGTTATTGGTAGGGACGAGTGTTTATGGTAAATGATATTAAATTATGGTCAGAGAGCGGTTCACCGACTTCCAAGTTATTTAACGGGTCGATGTCAGGTTGTCGTCAATACTAGGTGTAATACATTATTTTCGCGAGTTGGCTTGTCGACCATTTGATACAAGAAATTATCTTGAATTATATCGGACAGAAGGTTGTGATGCTCACATGATTTTGCAGGATGGTTCTTAGTCCAATCAAACCTACTTAAGGTTAAAGTCGCTGCCAGTGATGAGATGATCTGTGGTTGTAATAGAAAAAAGACATGACCGCGAAGGTCTTGCAAAGGCTTTAGGTCACTATTAGGTGGCCTGTAAATGTTCCAGTCGTTAAATTCCTTTCGCCACCTGTAATTATATCAACAAAGAGTAACTTAGAACACAAATCTTGATGTTTCCGTATTGAGGTGATCATGCCTTTCTTCGTCGCGATAAAAACCCACCGACATGTCTAGCTCCGTTGCCAGCGCGGTCTTTCCGAAACAGTATAATCGCTGCAAAGGACCTCTCCATCTGAAATCGAACAGTGTAAATGTGTTTCAGTTAGAACAACGATACCCGCTTGACTATTAGCCAGTTCCAATTGTAGCTTAGCAACTTTGTTGACAATGCTCCTGGCGTTTGTGTAAAATACTTCAACTTCGAAGTGTCAAGCTGTCCTTGAGGTCGTATCGAGGCATTACACGAGCCGCTTTCAGGTTCGTAACCAGGATTAGTTTCTACATCGCGACTGCATAGAATCTTATAAACAGCTGGACTAAACGCACAGGTTGCGTTTGAGTAGTATTTGATACGCCTCGAGAGAAATTTTAAACGCTGGAGCCTCTCGAGATTTCGAACGCAACCACGCGGTGGAACGACAGCGAACACTCCAAATCAACATTCGTTCTGAAAAATACTCGTGACCGAAACATAATCTTGCCTGGTTGTGCAGCACGGTAATCTGAACGATCAAGGAAGCTATTGTGCGAAGACAATTTTTTAAGAGAGGCCCACAGTATCGCCAGGAGAGTGGAGGTCGCCAAAGCATAACCATCCCGCCTTTTTTAGAGCATTCTCCACGTGGACTTGATTATTAAAACAAGACTAAATTTGGTTTCATAATCGTTGATTTTCTTGTAAGATACAGGAGAAAACACGACTCTTTGTAATCTTCAAGGCACATGGGTCTGATTATATCGTCATTTTATCCAAAAACCTATACCTGGGTGTATCACCTCTTCCTGAAATTAAATTAAATACTCTCCCACATTTGTTATTTCTGTTGAAACACGCTGTAGCTGGCAAACTACGGTGCTTGAATATTTTAATGCAAGAAGGAGTGTTTAGAATTTTTCTTGCATTTGACAAAGAGTTTTCGCTGCCGTCTTTCACTCAGCGTCAATACAGACATAGAAGAAAAAAAAGGTTGTGCGTTTCTTTGAGGTTTATTATCATAGCTTAGGACATAGTTAATAGATGAGAATGGTTATGAAACCGGACAAACATCAAAGGAGCAAACAAATATTTCCTTGCATAAGGCGGCTGCGCAGTACGAGCGGCTGTCAAAACCGAGCTGTTTGGCCTCTTCTAATAGTTAACTTAAGAATTCTGGGTTTAATTTGAAAAGGAATATAGTATATTTTCTTCAAAAATAATAAAAAAACAACTAAACTATTATCCTACCTAGTGACAGAAGAACTACGAGCGAGTTGCCGTGCCGGACGCCGGCGATCTACTTTTGGCGCCAAATTAGAAGCTTGAATACACAACATGTTTCAAATTTATCACTTTTTACACTCTGATAAGGTTTTTGAAAGTGCAAATTCCTTTTTCTGTCAATGTCGTCACCAGTGAGAGATACTGCCTGAATTCAATGCCTCTCCTGTTTACCTATAGTGACGCCAGAACAATATAGTTTTTCCGCATGCTGAATCCTGATTGGTCGGTTCAAATTTCAGTTACGCCAGCCGTATGCACGGTCGTGTTGGAAGGTTCACGATCGTGCACAATCTTCTGTTTTGTGCTCCTACGCTATGTATGAATTACATAATCAGAACGTAAACAGCTATTGTGCTTTGCGCACGGTCATGGCGAAACCGAAGCGAACAAAAGCCTAAAGCAAAGAAATTTGTTGTGTTTAATAACCATCCCTCTATTAACTATCCTTATGAACTTGGGGGGGTTGGGAACTAAGCAAACGTTACGTAATGGCGACGGGGGTAGTCGTCATAGTTTTTGGAGGTTAAATTTTGTATCTTTGTTTCGTTTTCATTTTTTTTGGGTTATCACTAATACATAGTTTGCCTAGTTTTCAACAGGCTCTACAAAATTGCATAATAATGAGGCAGTCTCTACAGTTGTTAGAAAAAAAAGCTTTTAGCTTAATGTGTTTGTAAAATCCAAAACAAACACCCTGAGAGTTATCTCCAGGATATCTCAGTGCCTGTTTGGTCCACAAAAAGGCATTTTAGTAGCTTCATAAGAGTCATTTTTAATCATCCTACAATCATCCCCGTCACTTTATATTTGACTGGCACCAGGCACTGTCGATTAATTTCTATAACATTTCAATCTCTGCAGATGCAGTGCAACCAATCGTATGTTACCGAAGAAGCACCACTACAAGTGAATGAAACCATGGAAAAGATATACTACAACCAAGTGCTGCCACAAAATTGCTCGGCCTTCCCGACTGCCCTGTCTCTTGGAACCCACTGGGTGAGACAGAAATTGTTGAAGATTTTCAACAAGAGACCAAGCAAACTATCAACAACCTGTATTCCAATGGTCATCGCTCCTCGGGAATGTCCTTGACTAAACGAAGGAAACTGAATCGAGAAAGAGAGCGCAAGAGGCAGGCGCGTCTGAAGGGGGCGTTTAACGTGCTTCGCAGCATAATACCCGATTACTTTTCCGGAAGAGAGCCCGGAGACAGACTCTCAAGGATCCAAACTCTAAGACTGGCACAAAAGTACATCGCTACATTACAAGAATTGTTAGAGACATCTTAGTTCTATTTTAGGCATTGTTGTACTGATTGTGCGCCACTTATAAGTATTCACCAGACACCAACGTAGAAGGCAAGAATGCGACGATTTTTTTTCCGCACTAAGTTAGACATTTTATGGGGATTTTTTTCGTTCTGCTGGCTTTAGCATTTTAAATGCGACTTTGCTATGTTAAGGACGGTGCCTACTAAATATAAAAGTTTTTGCGCCAGGTTAGGATAACACGGAAAAAGTAGATCTTTGCAAGGGCTATTGAAATCTATGAAAAAAAATGGGGTAGCTACGCTATTTTTTCTAAGATAATTGGCCTTGAATCTCAACAAAATGCTGACGCCAGGATTTTACTGAAAAATAATGAAACGATATTTCTTCACAGATTTCCTTAGAATTCGCTTTTACATACATCAAAGCAAACACATTTCTGAAGATCTTAAAACTGCATGGTAAATGGTACCAAGATAACTAGTTTTTTTGGTATGTTTTTAATAACAAAATCTTTGCAACAGTGCTTTTAGCGTCTAACAGCCTTCCTCTGGTTAAGCCAAAATACAGCCTAAATACATTTTCCTTACCACCAGAAACTAGTCACTTGTTGAATAGGTTTGCCACTTCCATTTGATAACATGACATTTAAGGGAAACCACGCCGCGGCGTTTCTAAATGTTATTGATCTCTTTTGAAAACTGTTGCTGTGCCTGTAAAATTTTTTTTCTGCCACTTCCCCTGTAAGTAAATATCTGCGTACCTTGCAGTCAGGTTTTTCGCGCGCACTACGCCATCTGCAGGTACGTACGTGTTTACAGCTGGATTTGGGTGTAATTTTTAATAGATAACAGGTACTTCTTCAGCTAGAAGCTGTTAACAGTTAGTGGTAACATACGCTGCTAATCTGGTATTCCTGTTTTTATTACAGGTTCGTTAATCTATAACTGTTGGTCACAGTAGGAAAATGTTCCTTCATTTTAGTCGTGACCTGGGTGGCGTAGTTGATTACGTCAATGACAACACGAAGCGCGCATGGCTGTTAATCATAAAGGTCCAGTAATTCGGGCAACATTTTTCTTTAACTTGCAAGTCTCGCAACATTGTTGCATTGCAAGTTGAAACCCTCTGTTGTGCGTATTACCGCTTTTATGACCAACTTGGCTCGCAGCACAATAGTCCAGTTTCGAATTCCGCCATGACCGCTGAATTAAAGCAGTGACAACGCATTTGTACAGGGTTAGCCTCGACCTAAAGTAAAAATATTCACAAATTCCAGCGGGAAGATGGCATGTTTACAGCTCTGTGTATTGTTTAATTTCAAATTTGTGGCACCTTTCCGCCGGTATTTATGAATATATTTTTTCAGGTCGAGGCTAACCCTGTACAAATGCGTGTTCAAGGCTTTTGTTCAGCGGTCATGGCGAATTCGAAACTGGACTATTGGTCAATCGTGTGGAAATAAAGATGGCACCTTCTTTCATAAAATTTAGCTTTCCGACGAAGTTCCACTTCGACCTCTGCCGGTCGTCTTTTTCTTTTCAATTTTCCGTGCCAGCGAAGTTTTCTTAATATCAAGCTCAGTGTCGTTTCAGATAGCTAGCCCAAAAATTGTGATTTTCGGACAGTTCTTCCAAGTTTGCTGCTTGCATTGTTTGGAAGGGACAAAACGAGGTGTTCCAAGAACTATGATAGCCCTCAAGGTCGTTTTAAAGGGCAAATTGATGACTTTCCTAGAGGTTACTGGTCAACTTAGCATACAGGCTCGTCTTCACTGTCTGCCATGTTTTTATTTTATAATAATATTATTTGCCGCGCATACGACGACCAATCACAAGAGTTGAATTCAATTTTTTTTGCGAGACAAGTTGTAGCTTCAGTGGTAATACGAGCTGCACAAACTGGAATTTGTTGCAGAAAGTAGAACTCGAGTCTACTTTGAGCAATATGCTGCTTCAACTTACAACATTGTATTTTGCTGCGAAACAAGTTGGACACAAACATGGTAATACGGGCAACAATGTGTTTCAACTTGCAATGCAACAATGTTGCGAGACAAGTTGAAGAAAAATGTTGCCTGTATTACCGCCACGTTAACAATTTCAATTTCCTCAAATGTGACTGGTGGATAAGTTGTAATCGGACAATGCAATACGCCGGATAGTTGACTGTACTCGGACACCTGCAATCGGACAGTTACATCAGCCAATTATCTTGAGTCCTCTCCACTAAATCGACCAATCGCAGCAATGATTACAATCACTATAGTAACCAAATCAAGAGACTGCTTTAAATTTGTAAAACTGTTGAGGTTTAGACTTCAGTGACTGTTTTGAATTTTTTCATCATGATATTAAAATGACTATTACATGTAAAAGCTCTTCTTCAAATGAAAGTTCTACTTTGGTGAGAAATTGTAATTGTAATGAATAATTGGACATCGTGTCATTGGATTCGTCACATGCGGTCATGGCGGTAAGACGTGTTTCCACGAGCTCCGCCAACCGCCCTTGTATTATTGCCTTTGGCTAAAATTTATATTGTCATTGGCCAAAATTTACAGTGTAGCATCTGTGTATGTGTTTTATAAGCGTGTGTATGTGTTTTTATAAGCGAACATGGCTGAATTGAGTCAAATCAAGGAGTTGTTGAAGAATGAATTAACGCCTATCCACGCCAAGCTAGTTATGCTGGAGGAAAACTTTAAGCAACTAACAGCCTCGTATGAATATCTTTCGGCGAAATACGACCAGCTCCTCGAGCAGTCTAAGGGCACCAATGAGAAGATTATTGGCCTCATCAAATCAACGAAAACTATGCAGTCAGAGATTAACTCAAACAAGGACATGGCTCTTAAAACAATGGCCGACACCGAGGAAATGGCTCAGTATCTCCGAAGGGATTGCCTTGAGATTTCAGGAGTGAAACCGAATGCAGAATATAGCAGCGAAAACATCGTAGAAAATATTGGGAAGGTCCTGAATGTTAACGTCACCGAGAAAGACATTTCAGTAGCTCACCCTTTGCCTTCGTACAAGAAAGATGCGTTGCCAAAAATAATTGTGAAATTCACACGCAGGAATGTTCGTAACGAGTTTTACGCGAAAAGAAAGGTCCTTGCTGGCAAGAATCTCCCAGAGGATCCCGTACTCAAAAGCTTTCTTGTGGGTAAGAACATATATATTTCTGAATCACTGACTCCTCAAAGGAAAAAACTCTATGGTGACATCAATAAGTATCGGAAGAAGTTAATGTGGAAATTTATTTGGTCACATAATGGAAGGATTTATGTAAAAAAGAATGAAACCGCTACCGAACAGCACTCATTTGACAACGCTGACGACTTCTGCAAGTTTAAAGAACGCTTTAAAGCACCGTGATTTCAAAATGCCGAGACGAGTGTCTCCTACGACCAGGTATTTTAGATTGGTAGAGAAATTGTCACGATGTCTCCTACTGAGCTTAGTAGTTATTTACTCACAGCTATTGTTTGACATTGTACAAGTAAATTTATTTGAACTAACGGACCGATACCGAAATGTTACTGAGTGAACTTCCCTTTTATGTTCTTAGTAATGAAGAATTTGTAAAAGAAACAGGAGCATGGGTTCACGATTCAGCTAGCTCACTACTTGAGTCTAGAGATTTATTTAAAGATATTATCCCGAGCCCAGAGAAGACCGATGATCAGGATTGTAATGAGAGCTTGGCTAGCGAGTTCATTGAATCTAATTACCACAGCGTTAAACAATGTGGGCGTAGGTTCTATGATATCAGGAATAAAGGCTTATCTATATTACACTGTAACATCCGTAGTTTGACAAAAAACTTAACTCTTTTAAACGACATTTTGCTAAGTGTTAAAGATTTACCGAATATCATAGCTATTTCTGAAACAAAACTTTCAGATAGTAATCCACTAGATATTTCAATTCCAGGCTATTCATTTTTAGGTGCGAATTCTAAAACCTTTGCCGGAGGTGTGGGGCTATATGTGTCAGAAAAAATTAATTTTAAACGTAGAAATGATTTAGATCTTGGTTTATTTGAGGGGCTTGAGAATTGTTGGATTGAAATTGAAAGAAAGAAACAAAAGAATGTAGTTATTGGATGTATTTATAGACATCCATCCCAAAATCGTGAGTGCTTCTATCAAGCCATTAAATCTAAATTAGAGATGTTAAATAACGAAGGCTGTGAGGTTTATATTACAGGTGATATAAACATTGACTTTTTCCGATACAATACTGACAACCAAACATCTGAATACCTTGATATGCTGCTAAGCTTGGGTTATTTACCAATAATCACTAAACCAACAAGAATTACTGACCATTCCGCTACACTAATAGATCATATCTACACAAATGTTCCGCAAAAGGTGGTTAAATCTGGAATCTGTCTTGCTGGAATAACTGATCATTTGCCGATTTTTTGCACCGTTGATAATAAGTTTCCAACATATGACGGGTTGAGGTATTTCAGAGATTTTTCTAGATTCAAAGATGAACTGTTTATTAATGATCTCAACAACTTGAACTTCAACAATTTGGTTAGTTCAGATGTGAATCAAAGCATGAATAATATACACAAAGCGCTAACAAAGATAACAGATAAGTACGCCCCTTTAAAGAAAATCTCTAATTCACGAAAAAGGTTGTTAAAAAAACCATGGATATCAAAATGTTTGTTAGTCTCAATTAAAACGAGGCATAAGTTATTTAAATCCCATTTCCTAAGTAAAGATCCTAATAAGATAAGCAATACAAAATTTATAACAATAAACTTAACAAGCTCAAAGAACAAGCAAAAAGGAATTATTTTACAGCTCAATTTAACTTAAATAAGCACAATATAAAAGCCACCCTGGGGACTGAATAGGAATGTGTTACGAAGCCCAGGTGCTACGCAATGTTACATGCAAATAGACGTCGAAAACTCAGAACTTCAACTTTAATACATCCACCATTTCAAACATCTTAATTCAAGCGTTTCAGGTTAAGTTACCCCAGGTTGCTAGTCAGCTAGTCCAGCTAGTCCAGCTAGTCCAGCTAGTCCAGCTAGTCCAGCTAGTCCAGCTAGTCCAGCTAGTCCAGCTAGTCCAGCTAGTCCAGCTAGTCCAGCTAGTCCAGCTAGTCCAGCTAGTCCAGCTAGTCCAGCTAGTCCAGCTAGTCCAGCTAGTCCAGCTAGTCCAGCTAGTCCAGCTAGTCCAGCTAGTCCAGCTAGTCCAGCTAGTCCAGCTAGTCCAGCTAGTCCAGCTAGTCCAGCTAGTCCAGCTAGTCCAGCTAGTCCAGCTAGTCCAGCTAGTCCAGCTAGTCCAGCTAGTCCAGCTAGTCCAGCTAGTCACAGCTAGTCCAGCTAGTCCAGCTAGTCCAGCTAGTCCAGCTAGTCCAGCTAGTCCAGCTAGTCCAGCTAGTCCAGCTAGTCCAGCTAGTCCAGCTAGTCCAGCTAGTCCAGCTAGTCCAGCTAGTCCAGCTAGTCCAGCTAGTCCAGCTAGTCCAGCTAGTCCAGCTAGTCCAGCTAGTCCAGCTAGTCCAGCTAGTCCAGCTAGTCCAGGTTTTCTACAGACATTACAATGAACTAAGTAATTACGGGAACCAAACGAGTGAAAATTTACAGATGCAATCCTTACCGACTGTTTCGTTCCAAGTACAAATGTCCAGAGTCTTTTCCAAAAACAACAACATGGAGGATCGAAAAATCCTAGACAACCCGCGTGCTTAATAACACGTGATACGAACACGCCACGTCATACGCAGGTCCGCAAAACGTGCGAAATGGTAGCTACAGAATGTTAATCAATAGAAAAAAGAATCCAGGTTCATCTATAAATCATTTATTCTATAACAATAGGATCTACACCGATAAAAGAGACATATGTGAGCATCTCAACTCTCATTTTATTAATGTGGGCCCAAGCTTGGCTGCACAAATAGGTGACTATGGTAACCTTAATCCAACTCAATATATCACGAGATCGTATAGTAATAGTTTTATGTTCCGTGCTATTAATGCCCAAGAAGTAAAAGACCTGATACAAAACTTGAAAATCAACAAAGCTTCAATTGACATTCCTAACAAATGTATAAAATTGGCAGCAGACCACATTAGTGAAGCCCTGACGGAAGTGTTTAACTATTCTCTCGTTCAAGGGATAATGCCCGATATATTAAAGGTATCGAGAGTAACCCCTATAGAAAAAGGCGGAGATGCAACTGACCCATCTAACTTTCGCCCAATATCTACACTTTACTCATTTGCGCAAATCTTTGAGAAGCTCGTCTATTCCCAAGTTTTAATTTATCTAGAAAAATATGATATTCTGAACAAATTTCAGTTTGGCTTCCGCAAAGGACGATCAACAGAACAGGCGATAGTAGAAATTAGTGATAATTTGAAGAAAGCCATAGACAACAACCTATACACTTGCGGAGTCTTTCTAGACTTCGCCAAGGCTTTTGATACTGTAAACCATCAGATCTTGCTTAAAAAGTTAGAGGCATATGGCATAAGGGGTATACCCTTAAAGTGGTTCACAAATTACTTGTCTAATAGGCAACAATATGTTTCTCTTAATAGTGTTGAGTCATCAAAACAAACGATGAAATGTGGTATACCACAGGGTAGTTCCCTTGGCCCTCTTTTATTCTTACTCTATATAAATGACATTTCTAACTGCTCTGATAAACTGAACTTTAGGATTTTTGCTGATGACACTAATGTTTTTGCCTCATCACCTTCTATTCGTGATCTTGAAAAACTAATTAACGAAGAGCTGGCTAAAATTAAAGAATGGTGCGATCTAAACAAGCTATCTATAAATATTAAGAAAACTAATTACATGATTGTTAAATCCCCTTACAAGAAATCAGGAAACATAAGTATTAAATTATCAAATAAAGATGGAAATAGTGACGTAATAGAAAAAAGAGATCATATTAAATACTTAGGTGTCTTACTTGATGAAAAGCTTTCATGGAAGCACCACATAGCATACGTCTGCTCTAGAATTGCCCGAAATACTGGGATTTTTAGCAAACTAAGGCATTATATGTCTCTAGCCCAATTAAAACAACTTTATTATAGTCTTGTCAATCCCTACATATCTTATGCTATTCTTGCATGGGGGAGTGGGTATAAAACTCAAATCAAAAAAGTACAAACAAAACAAAACACAGTAATAAGAACAATATTTTTTGCCACTACTTATGGAAAGAACACTGAAAGTGCTTTTCCCTTTATGAACCTATTAGATATCCTATCAGTTAATTCTATCTTTAAATTGCAAGCACTTAAATTTGCACATCGTTGGCATAGCAAAGCACTACCAAACATCTTTGAAAACTATTTTCAGTATGCTACTGATATTCATAGTTATAATACCAGATATGCCACTAATAAAAATTTTTATAAGCCGTCCACAAGAACCAACATTGGAAAACAATCAGTATCTTCAATTGTAGTTGACCTTTGGCAAGATCTTCCAACTAGGGAAAGTTAATTAAACAGATTGTAGCAGATACAACAAAAACAACACAAAAACAACAACAGATACACACATTTAAAAACTAAGACGAAAAAATAAGCACATATATAGGCAGTCGTTGGTATGATTTTATTTACTGGATTGAGTTTTGAGAAGAAATTCTTTTAATTTGCCAGGAAAGGTAAAAGTGTTAAGATTTTTCAAGCTAGTTGGAAGATCTTGCCAAAGGTCAACTACAATTGAAGATACTGATTGTTTTCCAATGTTGGTTCTTGTGGACGGCTTATAAAAATTTTTATTAGTGGCATATCTGGTATTATAACTATGAATATCAGTAGCATACTGAAAATAGTTTTCAAAGATGTTTGGTAGTGCTTTGCTATGCCAACGATGTGCAAATTTAAGTGCTTGCAATTTAAAGATAGAATTAACTGATAGGATATCTAATAGGTTCATAAAGGGAAAAGCACTTTCAGTGTTCTTTCCATAAGTAATGGCAAAAAATATTGTTCTTATTACTGTGTTTTGTTTTGTTTGTACTTTTTTGATTTGAGTTTTATACCCACTCCCCCATGCAAGAATAGCATAAGATATGTAGGGATTGACAAGACTAAAATAAAGTTGTTTTAATTGGGCTAGAGACATATAATGCCTTAGTTTGCTAAAAATGCCAATATTTCGGGCAATTCTAGAGCAGACGTATGCTATGTGGTGCTTCCATGAAAGCTTTTCATCAAGTAAGACACCTAAGTATTTAATATGATCTCTTTTTTCTATTACGTCACTATTTCCATCTTTATTTGATAATTTAATACTTATGTTTCCTGATTTCTTGTAAGGGGATTTAACAATCATGTAATTAGTTTTCTTAATATTTATAGATAGCTTGTTTAGATCGCACCATTCTTTAATTTTAGCCAGCTCTTCGTTAATTAGTTTTTCAAGATCACGAATAGAAGGTGATGAGGCAAAAACATTAGTGTCATCAGCAAAAATCCTAAAATTCAGTTTATCAGAGCAGTTAGAAATGTCATTTATATAGAGTAAGAATAAAAGAGGGCCAAGGGAACTACCCTGTGGTATACCACATTTCATCGTTTGTTTTGATGACTCAACACTATTAAGAGAAACATATTGTTGCCTATTAGACAAGTAATTTGTGAACCACTTTAAAGGGTAAACCCCTTATGCCATATGCCTCTAACTTTTTAAGCAAGATCTGATGGTTTACAGTATCAAAAGCCTTGGCGAAGTCTAGAAAGACTCCGCAAGTGTATAGGTTGTCGTCTATGGCTTTCTTCAAATTATCACTAATTTCTACTATCGCCTGTTCTGTTGATCGTCCTTTGCGAAAGCCAAACTGAAATTTGTTCAGAATATCATATTTTTCTAGATAAATTAAAACTTGGGAATAGACGAGCTTCTCAAAGATTTGCGCAAATGAGTAAAGTGTAGATATTGGGCGAAAGTTAGATGGGTCAGTTGCATCTCCGCCTTTTTCTATAGGGGTTACTCTCGATACCTTTAATATATCGGGCATTATCCCTTGAACGAGAGAATAGTTAAACACTTCCGTCAGGGCTTCACTAATGTGGTCTGCTGCCAATTTTATACATTTGTTAGGAATGTCAATTGAAGCTTTGTTGATTTTCAAGTTTTGTATCAGGTCTTTTACTTCTTGGGCATTAATAGCACGGAACATAAAACTATTACTATACGATCTCGTGATATATTGAGTTGGATTAAGGTTACCATAGTCACCTATTTGTGCAGCCAAGCTTGGGCCCACATTAATAAAATGAGAGTTGAGATGCTCACATATGTCTCTTTTATCGGTGTAGATCCTATTGTTATAGAATAAATGATTTATAGATGAACCTGGATTCTTTTTTCTATTGATTAACATTCTGTAGCTACCATTTCGCACGTTTTGCGCGACGCTGCGTATGACGTGGCGTGTTCGCTATCACGTGTTATTAAGCACGCGGGTTGTCTAGGATTTTTCGATCCTCCATGTGTGTTGTTTTTTGAAAAGACTCTGGACATTTGTACTTGGAACGAAACAGTCGGTAAGGATTGCATCTGTAAAATTTTCACTCGTTTGGTTCCCGTAATACTTAGTTCATTGTAATGTCTGTAGAAAACCTGGACTAGGCTGGACTAGCTGGGACTAGCTGGACTAGCTGGACTAGCTGGACTAGCTGGACTGAGCTGGACTAGCTGGACTAGCTGGACTAGCTGGACTAGCTGGACTAGCTGGACTAGCTGGACTAGCTGGACTAGCTGGACTAGCTGGACTAGCTGGACTAGCTGGACTAGCTGGACTAGCTGACTAGCTGGACTAGCTGGACTAGCTGGACTAGCTGGACTAGCTGGACTAGCTGGACTAGCTGGACTAGCTGGGACTAGCTGGAACTATGCTGGACTAGCTGGATGGGATAGTGGACTAGCTGGGACTAGCTGGACTAGCTGGACTAGCTGGACTAGCTGGACTAAGCTGGACTAGCTGGACTAGCTGGACTAGCTGGACTAGCTGGACTAGCTGGACTAGTGGACTAGCTGGACTAGCTGGACTAGCTGGACTAAGCTGGACTAGCTGGACTAGCTGGACCTAGCTGGACTAGCTGGGACTAGCTGTGACTAGCTGGACTAGCGTGGACGTAGCTGGACTAGCTGGACTAGCTTGACTAGCTTGAACCTGGGGTAACTTAACCTGAAACGCTTGAATTAAGATGTTTGAAATGGTGGATGTCATTAAAGTTGAAGTTCTGAGTTTTCGACGTCTATTTGCATGTAACATTGCGTAGCACCTGGGCTTCGTAACACAATTCCTATTTAGTCCCAGGGTGTGCTTTTAATACTTGTGCTGATTTAAGTTAAATTGAGCTGTAAAATAATTCCGTTTTTGCTTGTTCTTTGAGCTTGTTAAGTTTATTGTTATAAATTTTGTATTGCTTTATCTTATCAGGATCTTTACTTAGGAAATGGGATTTAAATAACTTATGCCTCGTTTTAATTGAGACTAACAAACATTTTGATATCCATGGTTTTTTTAACAACCTTTTTCGTGAATTAGAGATTTTCTTTAAAGGGGCGTACTTATCTGTTATCTTTTGTTAGCGCTTTGTGTATATTATTCATGCTTTGATTCACATCTGAACTAACCAAATTGTTGAAGTTCAAGTTGTTGAGATCATTAATAAACAGTTCATCTTTGAATCTAGAAAAATCTCTGAAATACCTCAACCCGTCATATGTTGGAAACTTATTATCAACGGTGCAAAAAATCGGCAAATGATCAGTTATTCCAGCAAGACAGATTCCAGATTTAACCACCTTTTGCGGAACATTTGTGTAGATATGATCTATTAGTGTAGCGGAATGGTCAGTAATTCTTGTTGGTTTAGTGATTATTGGTAAATAACCCAAGCTTAGCAGCATATCAAGGTATTCAGATGTTTGGTTGTCAGTATTGTATCGGAAAAAGTCAATGTTTATATCACCTGTAATATAAACCTCACAGCCTTCGTTATTTAACATCTCTAATTTAGATTTAATGGCTTGATAGAAGCACTCACGATTTTGGGATGGATGTCTATAAATACATCCAATAACTACATTCTTTTGTTTCTTTCTTTCAATTTCAATCCAACAATTCTCAAGCCCCTCAAATAAACCAAGATCTAAATCATTTCTACGTTTAAAATTAATTTTTTCTGACACATATAGCCCCACACCTCCGGCAAAGGTTTTAGAATTCGCACCTAAAAATGAATAGCCTGGAATTGAAATATCTAGTGGATTACTATCTGAAAGTTTTGTTTCAGAAATAGCTATGATATTCGGTAAATCTTTAACACTTAGCAAAATGTCGTTTAAAAGAGTTAAGTTTTTTGTCAAACTACGGATGTTACAGTGTAATATAGATAAGCCTTTATTCCTGATATCATAGAACCTACGCCCACATTGTTTAACGCTGTGGTAATTAGATTCAATGAACTCGCTAGCCAAGCTCTCATTACAATCCTGATCATCGGTCTTCTCTGGGCTCGGGATAATATCTTTAAATAAATCTCTAGACTCAAGTAGTGAGCTAGCTGAATCGTGAACCCATGCTCCTGTTTCTTTTACAAATTCTTCATTACTAAGAACATAAAAGGGAAGTTCACTCAGTAACATTTCGGTATCGGTCCGTTAGTTCAAATAAATTTACTTGTACAATGTCAAACAATAGCTGTGAGTAAATAACTACTAAGCTCAGTAGGAGACATCGTGACAATTTCTCTACCAATCTAAAATACCTGGTCGTAGGAGACACTCGTCTCGGCATTTTGAAATCACGGTGCTTTAAAGCGTTCTTTAAACTTGCAGAAGTCGTCAGCGTTGTCAAATGAGTGCTGTTCGGTAGCGGTTTCATTCTTTTTTACATAAATCCTTCCATTATGTGACCAAATAAGATTTCCACATTAACTTCTTCCGATACTTATTGATGTCACCATAGAGTTTTTTCCTTTGAGGAGTCAGTGATTCAGAAATATATATGTTCTTACCCACAAGAAAGCTTTTGAGTACGGGATCCTCTGGGAGATTCTTGCCAGCAAGGACCTTTCTTTTCGCGTAAAACTCGTTACGAACATTCCTGCGTGTGAATTTCACAATTATTTTTTGGCAACGCATCTTTCTTGTACGAAGGCAAAGGGTGAGCTACTGAAATGTCTTTCTCGGTGACGTTAACATTCAGGACCTTCCCAATATTTTCTACGATGTTTTCGCTGCTATATTCTGCATTCGGTTTCACTCCTGAAATCTCAAGGCAATCCCTTCGGAGATACTGAGCCATTTCCTCGGTGTCGGCCATTGTTTTAAGAGCCATGTCCTTGTTTGAGTTAATCTCTGACTGCATAGTTTTCGTTGATTTGATGAGGCCAATAATCTTCTCATTGGTGCCCTTAGACTGCTCGAGGAGCTGGTCGTATTTCGCCGAAAGATATTCATACGAGGCTGTTAGTTGCTTAAAGTTTTCCTCCAGCATAACTAGCTTGGCGTGGATAGGCGTTAATTCATTCTTCAACAACTCCTTGATTTGACTCAATTCAGCCATGTTCGCTTATAAAAACACATACACACGCTTATAAAACACATACACAGATGCTACACTGTAAATTTTGGCCAATGACAATATAAATTTTAGCCAAAGGCAATAATACAAGGGCGGTTGGCGGAGCTCGTGGAAACACGTCTTACCGCCATGACCGCATGTGACGAATCCAATGACACGATGTCCAATTATTCATTACAATTACAATTTCTCACCAAAGTAGAACTTTCATTTGAAGAAGAGCTTTTACATGTAATAGTCATTTTAATATCATGATGAAAAAATTCAAAACAGTCACTGAAGTCTAAACCTCAACAGTTTTACAAATTTAAAGCAGTCTCTTGATTTGGTTACTATAGTGATTGTAATCATTGCTGCGATTGGTCGATTTAGTGGAGAGGACTCAAGATAATTGGCTGATGTAACTGTCCGATTGCAGGTGTCCGAGTACAGTCAACTATCCGGCGTATTGCATTGTCCGATTACAACTTATCCACCAGTCACATTTGAGGAAATTGAAATTGTTAACGTGGCGGTAATACAGGCAACATTTTTCTTCAACTTGTCTCGCAACATTGTTGCATTGCAAGTTGAAACACATTGTTGCCCGTATTACCATGTTTGTGTCCAACTTGTTTCGCAGCAAAATACAATGTTGTAAGTTGAAGCAGCATATTGCTCAAAGTAGACTCGAGTTCTACTTTCTGCAACAAATTCCAGTTTTGCAGCTCGTATTACCACTGAAGCTACAACTTGTCTCGCAAAAAAAATTGAATTCAACTCTTGTGATTGGTCGTCGTATGCGCGGCAAATAATATTATTATAAAATAAAAACATGGCAGACAGTGAAGACGAGCCTGTATGCTAAGTTGACCAGTAACCTCTAGGAAAGTCATCAATTTGCCCTTTAAAACGACCTTGAGGGCTATCATAGTTCTTGGAACACCTCGTTTGTCCCTTCCAAACAATGCAAGCAGCAAACTTGGAAGAACTGTCCGAAAATCACAATTTTTGGGCTAGCTATCTGAAACGACACTGAGGCTTGATATTAAGAAAACTTCGCTGGCACGGAAAATTGAAAAGAAAAAGACGACCGGCAGAGGTCGAAGTGGAACTTCGTCGGAAAGCTAAATTTTATGAAAGAGGTGCCATCTTTATTTCCACACGATTGACCAATAGTCCAGTTTCGAATTCGCCATGAGCCGCTGAACAAAAGCCTTGGAACACGCATTTGTACAGGGTTAGCCTCGACCTGAAAAAATATATTCATAAATACCGGCGGAAAGGTGCCACAAATTTGAAATTAAACAATACACAGAGCTGTAAACATGCCATCTTCCCGCTGGAATTTGTGAATATTTTTACTTTAGGTCGAGGCTAACCCTGTACAAATGCGTTGTCACTGCTTTAATTCAGCGGGTCATGGCGGGAATTCGAAACTGGACTATTGTGCTGCGAGCCAAGTTGGTCATAAAAGCGGTAATACGCACAACAGAGGGTTTCAACTTGCAATGCAACAATGTTGCGAGACTTGCAAGTTAAAGAAAAATGTTGCCCGAATTACTGGACCTTTATGATTAACAGCCATGCGCGCTTCGTGTTGTCATTGACGTAATCAACTACGCCACCCAGGTCACGACTAAAATGAAGGAACATTTTCCTACTGTGACCAACAGTTATAGATTAACGAACCTGTAATAAAACCAGGAATACCAGATTAGCAGCGTATGTTACCACTAACTGTTAACAGCTTCTAGCTGAAGAAGTACCTGTTATCTATTGAAAATTACACCCAAATCCAGCTGTAAACACGTACGTACCTGCAGATGGCGTAGTGCGCGCGCAAAAACCTGACTGCAAGGTACGCAGATATTTACTTACAGGGGAAGTGGCAGAAAAATATTTTACAGGCACAGCAACAGTTTTCAAAAGAGATCAATAACATTTAAAAACGCCGCGGCGTGGTTTCCCTTAAATTTCATGTTATCAAATGGAAGTGGCAAACCTATTCAACAAGTGACTAGTTTCTGGTGGTAAGGAAAATGTATTTAGGCTGTATTTTGGCTTAACCAGAGGAAGGCTGTTAGACGCTAAAAGCACTGTTGCAAAGATTTTGTTATTAAAAACATACCAAAAAAACTAGTTATCTTGGTACCATTTGCCATGCAGTTTTAAGATCTTCACAAATGTGTTTGCTTTGATGTATGTAAAAGCGAATTCTAAGGAAATCTGTGAAGAAATATCGTTTCATTATTTTTCAGTAAAATCCTGGCGTCAGCATTTTGTTGAGATTCAAGGCCAATTATCTTGAAAAAATAGCGTAGCTACCCCATTTTTTTTCATAGATTTCAATAGCCCTTGCAAAGATCTACTTTTTCACGTGTTATCCTAACCTGGCGCAAAAACTTTTATATTTAGTAGGCACCGTCCTTAACATAGCAAAGTCGCATTTAAAATGCTAAAGCCAACAGAACGAAAACAAATCCCCATAAAATGTCAACTGGCGGAAACAAAATCGCCGCATTCTTGCCTTCTACGTTGGTGTCTGGTGAACACTTATAAGCGGCGCACAATCAGTACAACAATGCCTAAAATAGAACTAAGATGTCTCTAACAATTCTTGTAATGTAGCGATGTACTTCTTTGCCAGTCTTAGAGTTTGGATCCTTGAGAGTCTGTCTCCGGGCTCTCTTCCGGAAAAGTAATCGGGTATTATGCTGCGAAGCACGTTAAACGCCCCCTTCAGACGCGCCTGCCTCTTGCGCTCTCTTTCTCGATTCAGTTTTCCTTCGATTAGTCAAGGACATTCCCGAGGAGCGATGACCGTTGGAAGACAGATTGTTGATAGTTTGCTTGGTCTCTTGTTGAAAATCTTCAACAATTTCTATCTCACCCAGTGGGATTCCAAGAGACAGGACAGTCGGAGAAGGCCGAGCAATTTTGTGGCAGCACTTGATTGTAGTATATCTTTGCCATGGTTTCATTCACTTCTAGTGGTGCTTCTTCGGAACATACGATGGTTGCACGCATCGCAGAGATGAAATGTGTAGAAATTAATCGACAGTGCCGTGGTGCCAGTCAAATATAAAGTGACGGGGATGATTGTAGGATGATCAAAGATGACTCTTATGAAGCTACTAAAATGCCTTTTTGTGGACCAAACAGGCACCGAGATATCCTGGAGATAACTTTCAGAGTGTTTGTTTTGGATTTTACAAACACATTAAGCTAAAAGCTTTTTTTTTGACAACTGTAGAGACTGCCTCATCATTATGCAATTTTGTAGTGCCTGTTGAAAACTAGGCAAACTATGTATTAGTGATAACCCAAAAAAAATGAAAACGAAACAAAGATACAAAATTTAACCTCCAAAAACTATGACGACTACCCCCGTCGCCATTACGTAACGTTTGCTTAGTTCCCAACCCCCCCAAGTTCATAAGGATAGTTAATAGAGGGATGGTTATTAAACACAACAAATTTCTTTGCTTTAGGCTTTTGTTCGCTTCGGTTTCGCCATGACCGTGCGCAAAGCACAATAGCTGTTTACTCGTACTGAGTAGCTAACAGAAAAACGTTCTGATTATGTAATTCATACATAGTGTAGGAGCACAAAACAGAAGATTGTGCACGATCGTGAACCTTCCAACACGACCGTGCATACGGCTGGCGTACCTGAAATTTGAACCGACCAATCAGGATTCAGCATGCGGAAAAACTATTTTGTTCTGGCGTCACTCTAGGTAAACAGGAAGGCATTGAAGTCAGGCAATATCTCTCACTGGCGACGACATTGACAGAAAAAGGAATTTGCACTTTCAAAAACCTTATCAGAGTGTAAAAAGTGATAAATTTGAAACATGTTGTGTCTTCAAGCTTCTAATTTGGCGCCAAAAGTAGATCGCCGGCGTCCGGCACGGCAACTCGCTCGTAGTTCTTCGAGTGTCACTAGGTAGGATAATAGTTTAGTTGTTTTTTTGTTATTATTTTGAAGAAAATATACTATATTCCTTTTCAAATTAAACCCAGAATTCTTCAAGTTAACTATTAGAAGAGGCCAAACAGCTCGGTTTTGACAGCCGCTCGTACTGCGCAGCCGCCTTATGCAAGGAAATCTTGGTTTGCTCCTTTGATGTTTGTCGGGTTTCATAACCATTCTCATCTATTAACTATGTCCTAAGCTATGATAATAAACCTCAAAGAAACGCACAACCTTTTTTTTCTCTATGTCTGTATTGACGCTGAGTGAAAGACGGCAGCGAAAACTCTTTGTCAAATGCAAGAAAAATTCTAAACACTCCTTCTTGCATTAAAATATTCAAGCACCGTAGTTTGCCAGCTACAGCGTGTTTCAACAGAAATAACAAATGTGGGAGAGTATTTAATTTAATTTCAGGAAGAGGTGATACACCCAGGTATAGTTTTTGGATAAAATGACGATATAATCAGACTCATGTGCCTTGAAGATTACAAAGAGTCGTGTTTTCTCATGTATCTTAAAAGAAAAGCAACGATTATGAAACCAAATTTAGTCTTGTTTTAATAATCAAGTCCACGTGGAGAATGCTCTAAAAAAGGCGGGATGGTTATGCTTTGGCGACCTCGACTCTCCTGGCGATACTGTGGGCCTCTCTTAAAAAATTGTCTTCGCACAATAGCTTCCTTGATCGTTCAGATTACCGTGCTGCACAACCAGGCAAGATTATGTTTCGGTCACGAGTATTTTTCAGAACGAATGTTGATTTGGAGTGTTCGCTGTCGTTCCACCGCGTGGTTGCGTTCGAAATCTCGAGAGGCTCCAGCGTTTAAATTTCTCTCGAGGCGTATCAAATACTACTCAAACGCAACTTGTGCGTTTAGTCCAGCTGTTTATAAGATTCTATGCTGTCGCGATGTGAAACTAATCCTGGTTACCAACCTGAAAGCGGCTCGTGTAATGCCTCGACACGTCCTTAAGGACACCTTCACAAGTTCGAAGTTGCAGGTATTTTACACAAACGCCAGGAGCATTGTCAACAAAGTTGCTAAGCTACATGCAATTGGAACTGGCTAATAGTCAAGCGGGTATCATTGTTCTAACTGAAACACATTTACACTGTTCGATTTCAGATGCAGAGGTCCTTGGCAGCGATTATACTGTTTCGGAAAGACCGCGCTGGCAACAAAGCTAGACATGTCGGTGGGGTTTTGATCTCGACGAAGAAAGGCATGATCACCTCAATACGGAAACATCGAGATTTGTGTTCCAAGTTACTCTTTGTTGATATAATTACAGATGGCGAAAGGAATTTAACGACTGGAACATTTACAGGCCACCTAATAGTGACCTAAAGCCTTTGGAAGACCTTTGCGGTCATGTCTTTGTTCTATTACAACCACAGATCTTCTCATCACTGGCAGCGACTTTAACCCTAAGTGAGTTTGATTGGACTAAGAACCATCCTGCAAAATCATCTGAGCATCACAACCATCTGTCCGATATAATTCAAGATAATTTCTTGTATCAAATGGTCGACAAGCCAACTCGAGAAAATAATGTATCACACCTAGTACTGACGACAAACTGACACCGACCTGATAAATAACTTGGAAGTCGGTGAACCGTTCTCAGACCATAAGTCAATATCATTTACCATAAACTCTCGTCCCTACCAATAACGGATTTCAATGAAAGAAAATTATGCATTTAACAAGGCGGACTGGAATCAGCTAAGATCTTTGTTCAGTTGTTCACCATGGTACTTTACCCTAGAACAACAGGATATGAATGCTAACTGGGAAGCATGAAAAGATCTTTACTTCGCAGCGGTCAACGAAAGTATACCCAAGTACCGTCACAAAAGGAAAAAAACATCGCTCCATGGATTACGAAGGACTTTATTAATCGGCTGTCTCCATTTGGCTGAATTACATTTCGAGGATTTTCCAGGATTTTTTTTTCGAGGAAAACAATGGTCAGTTACACAAAGAACATCGAAGTATATGACCGTCATGCTCGACATAGATCAGGAACGTATAAACACAGGCAGACCACTGTATGTGTTCGTGGTTTAATATAGAGAATCTATGAAGGTTATGAATAAAGCTCTGAAAATTGCACATCTAAATCACATCTCGATCTGAATATCCCAATAAAGTTAAGTGAAACCTTAATCGACTCATGTATGGTGTTTTTTCGCCTTCCTGGGCCGTCTAGAGCGTCTTATAGCGAAATTACTTTTGGCCGGTTACGGTTACATGTAAGAGAAGAGAGGGAGACAAGGCTTGCAACTTTAAAGGCCGTCAGCCGCGACCTCCTCCACTTTAAACTGGAATTAACGCAAAAATACTGAAAATCTCACCTGAATGGCGACTGATCTTGATAGATTAGTTTTTTCTCTATCTCTTCGCCGAATTTGAACCTCTTCCCTCCAACAGTTTCCGAGAACATCGATGCTGAAGTCACAAATACAGCTTTCTCAATATGATCGGTGCCAAACTCAGCGACCAAAGGAATTCAAGGAATGCAGGCCATTTCAAATCTACCAATCAGCGCTTGGCTTCCCACGGTTTTCCCGCGGGAAGCTAAAAAACAGCGGAAAGCCAAGCGCTGATTGGTAGATTTGAAACGGCCTGCATTCCTTGAATTCCTTTGGTCGCTGAGTTGGGCACCGATCATATTGAGAAAGCTGTATTTGTGACTTCAGCATCGATTTTCTCGGAAACTGTTGCAGGGATGAAGCTCGTATTCGGCGAAGAGATAGAGAAAAGACCAATCTATCAAGATCAGTCGCCATTCAGGTGAGATTTTCAGTATTTTTGCGTTAATTCCAGTTTAAAGTGGAGGAGGTCGCGGCTGACGGCCGTTAAAGTTTCAAGCCTTGTCTCCCTCTCTTCTCTGACATGTAACCGTAACCGGCCAAAAGTAATTTCGCTATAAGACGCTCTAGACGGCCCAGGAAGGCGAAAAAACACCACATCTGAGTCGATTAAGGTTTCATTTAACTTTATTGGGATATTCAGACCGAGATGTGATTTAGATGTGCAATTTTCAGAGCTTTATTCATAACCTTCATAGATTCTCTATATTAAACCACAAACACATAGAGTGGTCTGCCTGTGGTATAAATGTACCTTGTATACAAACCTACTGGAAGGAGGCTAGCAGTTTCTTATGCTACCTAGGTTTCAAGGATTGCTAGAAAGGACGAAAACTTTAATCTTGAAACCAGGTAAGAGATTTACGTAAATTTATCGGAGCACTTTACGATGGCGACTATGTAGTTACTCACTGGAATGTTTTCAAGATTTACTGGACTTTAAGCGGTCGTTAGTTTTGAAAACCTAGTGGGCAGACAAATTTTATTATTGTTTTAAATTAAGGGTCATTTATACTTTCTATTCATGTAGTTCAGCAGTTTCAAACAGGTGCCACATTTTTAAAACCTGCCTTCAAAGTAGCGCTATTTTCGTGTTTGATTCAAAACTCGATTTAATGGTTAGAAAATCTGTTTTTAATCGTTGAAGGAACAACAATGAATTATTATTGCAACATGGCTAAACAAACTGCTATTATATATCTATAGTTTTAAAACAAAGAATTGGGACTTTCGAGCGAATATTATTATAATTTTTTTTGTAGAGCGCGAGCAATACGTGCTATTTTTCCAGTTTCAGCAGGGATGCAACTCGTGTCGAACGGACCGAACTCCAATTAGGCCTTTGAAAATTCAAACACAATTTTAAGCAGACATAACTCATTTTAGTTATTGGCTAGGTAAAGTAAAATCAGTGGTCGGTTTTTACAGAGACAGCCTCTTAAATTGTGCACGAAAAGGAAACACCTTTACAAAAAAGCTAAAAAGTCCAACAACGAGGATCACTGGTCGCCTATCGTATTCTAAACAACACTTTAACAAGAAATGTGACTCAGCAAATGGCGCCATTTTAAAGTCCTTGCTGATAAATTACAAGAAGAGAATAACTCCAAGCCTTTTGTGGAACTACATCAAATCAACAAGAAAAGCGCAGAAATAAAAAGTGACCCGAGAGATTGCACAACACACGAACGCATATTTTACATCAGTATTTACGCACGAACAAAAGACTCGTCCGAAATTTGGTTATGTTCTCGACGATAAGTTATGCAATGTATCATGCACACCTAGCGAAGTAGAAAAACATTTGAAAAACCTAAACATACACAAGTACCCAGGTCCTGATCAATTATTGCCTCGTATCTTAAAGGAATGCGCACTGGAACTATCTACATCGCTTTCTAATTCAACTCAACAACCCGTTTCAATCTGGTTCGTTACCCAGCGATTGGAAAATTGCACCTATTATTCCAGTTCATAAAAAGGGACCGAACCACAAAAAGGAAAAATATCGCCAAATCTCGCTGCCATCCATCATGAGCAGAACAGCTGAGATAATTATAACATCTAGAGTCCTCCCATTCTGGACTGTACATCAATTACTAATATAAATCCCAGCCTGAATTTGGCTACTCGGAAGGCAGATCGACAGTCCTCCAAATGCAGCTTTTATGCTGTTATAACGACTGATGCTTATCAAGAAATTCAGAGTGTCTGATGTAATATTTCTGGACCTTCCAAAAGCACCTTTTTTAAAGCTCAACAGGTATAGTCATGGGCAACTACACCTGTGGTTTAGGAACTTTTTAATCAATCGAAAACAAAGAGTTCTGATACCCGGATCGTACTCGAAATGGTCGCCTGTAATATGGTCTCCCTCAGGGCTTACACTTGTATCACCCACTAATATAATAACCAACTACTAATGTAATACTAACCACTAATGTAATAATTCAACTACCAATGTAATGTAATCTTTGGTGCTCTGCAAAGATGCTACTTGTGTTTGGACCAGACGAGCGAGGCAACGATGTTGATGAAATTGATTTGGTAGCATCAGAAGTTTCTCTGCTATTAGGACCCTGCAGCATGCGTACTACTCTACACAAACTTTCGTTGACCTTCTTCAAATTCTCAAGAACTTCTCCCTCAGTGTTGTCCACCATGCCCTTCTTCAAATTCTCAAGAATTTCTCCCTCAGTGTTTTCCGCCATGTTTTTGTTTTTGTCGAAGAACAAATCACGTGATTCGTTTTGGCGGGAAGTAAGTCCGCAGTGCTTGCTTTCTTAATGTCAAGACGAACATCATAATGTCAAGACGAGCATAATAATGTTAAGACAACCATTCAAATTTTTAAAAGGCGATTGTTTTGTTCACATATAATATGCATATCAACATCATAATGTCAAGACGAACATCGTAATTCCAAGACAAACGTCTTAATGTCAAGACGTATTCCGTAATGTCACGTTTAAGCTCCACATGCCAACGCATTAATGTCACGACAGACATTTTAATGCCAGTATAAATTCAAAACATTAAGACAAACATAATTTTGACACCGATAACGCGCCATAAACATTCACGCTGCTAAAACTTATTAGTGAAATCCCAAACAAACTCAGTTTCCTTGATGGTTTAAAATTGTGCACTTGTTGGTTGAAAACGCTAATTTGATAGCCAGTTTGCCTCATAAATAAAACACAAGTAACGCCTTAAGCAATAGAATTTAATTAAGCTATGGCGTTCCGTCAGGGAAAAAACATACCGATGTTAAAAAAAAAATATCCGAAAAAGTAAGTTACCAAGTCTAGACGTCTAGTCTTGGGTCTTGTGCCGTGCCACGCGTTGTGTCTTTTGGGGGCCTAGGCATCTGTTGAAGTTTTGTTAAAGAGATTGATTTAACTAATTTTGATTCGGTTATGCCATCTATAATGACATACTATGGACCGTATTGAACTTACAAACAATACTGTACCAAATAAGATGAACTCTCTACTCTTTGGATGTTTGTTACATCAGTGGTTGAAAGAGTATTATAGTAATGGTTAGCTCCATTATTACATTAGTGGTTAAAAAATTATTACATTAGTGGTTAGCTTTTTTATTACATTAGTGGTTAATTTTTATTAGATTAGTGGTTAGTATTACATTATTGGTTGATTGTTATTACACTAGTGGTTAGTATTACATTAGTGGGTGATACAGGGCTCAATACTGGGGTCGATTATGTTCTTTATTTACGTGAACGACATACCTCACATTATTACGTCTACCGCCAAGATATCTGCTGGCGACAAAATCTATCGACAGATAAATCATGTGGAAGATTCTATTGCTGTGCAGTTAGATCTAACCACCCTCGATCTACGGGCGGATCGCTGGTGGATGAAATTTAATCCTACTAAAGGTGAGGTCCTGAGAGTCTCACATGATAAAGACAAAAGTTGCACACGGTACCAAACATTGGGTACTGAGTTAACAAATGTATCTAATTATAAACATCTTGGTGTCATTATGGCGAGTGACCTGAGATGGTCAAAACATGTTAAACAAATAGTCCACAAAGCCAACAAGGTACTTGGCTTAACTGCGGTAAAAATAAAGACTTCTTTTCAAATTTGTAGAAAACTTTGGTCCGTCCAATCTTGGAATACGCTGGCCCGGTGTGGTCACCACACCTAGCCAAAGACATCCATGAAATCGAGAAGGTACAAAGAAGAGCTTTGCGAATCGCCTTAGACCAAAGAAGACAGGAGATGACGTATGGTGAGAGGTGTAAAATACTTAAATGGAACTCTTTAGTACGAAAAAGGGAATTTATTTTCCTGGTGGAGTGCTACAAGATCGTATGTGATCTGAATGGACAAAATCTCGGCGACTATGCAGGAATACTAAGACGAGATCTAACCATACATATAAGATACAAATCAAACTCGCAAAATCGAACTGCTATAAACATTCTTTCTTTCTTAAAATAATTAAATCTTGGAACGATCTTCCAAGTAATGCAATTAACTGCCACCCAATGTTAACATGTTGAAATTAAGATTGAAGAACCACATGAATATTTATTGAATGGCCATTTTATACTTTATGATGATATTTATCTGTTATTTATTTGATTTTTACAAATCTTTATTAACCAGTTTTTATAGTGATCTCGATTGATTTTTACACCTTTTCTTTAGGAGATCCTTGATATAGGAGTTTCCTTTTTCTTAATAACTTCATGTACATGCAAGTTATTTTGAAATTAAGTATTGTATAATGAATGGACTGTTGTGGCTGATATTACACTTTCGATACTCTTTTAAACAACAGAAGGTCTCTATTCTAAAAAAGAAGACGTCTTCGAAGTAAAACTGGATATCAGTGCATTGAACTTTGATAAAACTTTGCTTTGGCTAGCACGAGTTAACTTATCTTCCCCTGTCGTGGCTGACCTTTCAGGCCAATTTGTTCCAATAATTCAAGCGAATTTGACATACTTGTCATTGAACATTACCACACCAAACCATTCAAAAGCTTCGTTCGATCGGCCTCCTGCAAAACCCAAGACTGTGACTGTTTATCATTTGTCGCCTGATATGCCGCCGGAACAGTTACAGAGATAAATGTGAAATTTTGAACGCAAACATGCGCTAAATATTTCTTTACACAGGGTCTTCCGTAGCCTCCAACGCAAGAGTTCCCGCATACATTACGAGCGTTCTATGTATCTAGGGGCTGGATGAGGTAACGTACGCAAAAATTCGCCTGATATATCCTTGAGCAGAGATAGCTTCCTTCATGTGCAATTTTAAACGCGCATAAGTGATGCATGCGCAGTTTTCCTAAAGACGTATTTGCTTCGACTCTACAAGCCACCAACATAACTATGGTTTTGATTAAAGATTCCCTTTTACCTACTCTAAAGCCCTGGTCAAACGGCTCATGATAGTCGATGATAGTTGAGCGCGCGCTTCCGTTTGACCACCAACTATCATGCACTATCGTCGACTATCATCAACTATCATTCAGTTTGAGCTTGTTCAAATTCTTCATGATAGTCGTTGATAGTTTTTCTCGTTTGACCACGCATATGATAGTTCATGATAGTATTTCGGTCAGCTGTTTTGGTAATCACCGGCCCGATAGCGGTCAGAAATCATGCTGCCGCCCTCTTTCGTCGCGAAAAATCCATACTTTTACAAGTTTGTCCTAAGGAACGCCATTTAGTATTCACATTATTACGCGGAAAGAGCTTGGAATTCCCTGCTCTCGTGACTTTGCTTGCGCGACTGCCAGTGAACTATCGTCAACTATCACGATCTTCTTTTGCCGTTTGACCACGTGAATGATAGTTGGTGATAGTTGATGATAGTTAGGGGAGAATCAACTATCATCGACTATCACGCGCCGTTTGACCAGGGCTTAAGCCTAAGGTAGTAGTCAAGAAAATAGTGCATTTGTAACGCTCAGCAGACGGTTTTGGCTGCCATTTTCACAACAGTAAAATCCAAACAACTGAATAAAAGGAGTCAGCAATTTAAAATACCATAGAAGATTAAAACATGTAGTTTTTTTTTTATTTTTTTTGGAGTTTCAGGTCACTCTCATACTCGGTATCCAAGTTATCGAAGCAAATTCACAGAGTTCACCAGTGATGAAAACGCCAGCTTTGTGTCCTACGAAAGGGCACAAACATTGATGCCGAAACTACACGGCAACAACTGTAATAAACTTTTGTTCTAATAAGTTAACTGTTGAAAGTAATAAAAGTCGCGGGATAACTGACAAATGAATGTCGTTCGAACTTTGGTTACTAAATATTTATCATATGAGATCTTCAATTTTGAAATAAAAACACGAGGGTGACCATGCTCATTTAGAAGCACTAAGGCAGTGAAAATGACCCATTTTGTCATTATGTGAAACTTATTAGTAGAATTCTACTAGTACACTAATGCAAATGCTGTAATCTGATTGGCTGAGCCATTGCACACTATCAGCCATTAGTGTGCAGTGGCTAGAACTCGTCTACGAAATGGCGACTTTTTTTTCGTTTTGCCAAAGTTTTGGAGGAAAATTTTGATGAAAATGGATAATTAAAATTCTGGGAAGACTAAACAAAGGACATTTAAGGTTTCTTGAATTAAAAAAGTTGAAATTATTGAAAAAATGATGCGTGCGCGTGCACGCCTTCAATTTTAAGGACGTTCGCGCCCATTGCTACTGCGCATCTCTAGTGCGCACACTTTTCATTGGTCACGCGCGCGCCACGTCATTTTCAAGCGCGCGCACCAAGTCGAAAACTCACCAAACATAGAGCTGATGACCTTTGCGTTAACTTTGTGTGCGAATATTTTTGTTGGATGCTCGGTGACCCCCACTTTTTTTCCGGCAGATCACTTCCTTTTCTGATTCTTTCCATTATACTAAAAAACAAAAAAAATCTGTACGTGGGAAGTTTTAATTATTTCTCATATACTATTCAAATAGGGTAGAATTGGTACATGGATACAGGAGTGCTTAACTCAGAAGTTGTACTTTTTCTAGCTTTCTTCTAGCTGATTTAATGGCATATGTAGCAAAGATATATCAAATAGGCCTATATATGCTATGTTAAACACACATAACTTAGATATGATTCTTCAACTTAATTATATGCCGATAGTAATGAATTCGGCCAGAATCGCCTCAGTGGCTGGAAATCCTAGAAATGCTATGATCTGTGATGCGCCTTATCTTCAAAACGAGTTCGGTGACCCCCGATTTCATCTAATCTTATCATTTTCTACCTGCAGTCAAAGTTTTAAAAAAATCTGTGCGTGGGAAGTTTTTGGGCGCGAACGTCCTTAATTGCAAACTCAATCCGTGCGATCTTTTTAAGGTCCAAAGTTTAATAATACGTCGAGAAATAATTGGAAACAGTTATTTGAATTAAACTTTAGTAAGAAATTCTAATAAAACAATTAGATTTCTATGAGGTGATAGTTGATTGAGGCCGAAGGCGGAATCAACTATCACCTCATAGAAATCTCGAGCTCATAATCTAATTGTTAATTAGAAGAACTCATTCCCATGCAGTAATAATTGTAAAATCTTTGTGACCGAGACTCAGAGTACACGCATTAAACTACAGCCATTACATTGTGTTGGGCACATATAAACATTTAAGTTTGATTTAGACAGAAAGCTGAAGTCTTGATTAAAATTTGGAACCAAATCTCTTGACATATATTTTCCAAACGGCAAACTAGGAAGACACACAGTGTATCTGTTATTTTCCTTATTTATTAAGTTTTTAGCAATAGAAATCAGATAAGTCTTTTCTCACGCAAAGCTAGAGATAGGTTCATTACAATGACTGTAAAGAAAGGTGGGGTGCCCATTCTCGTTGGTGAGCTACAGCCACTTTTCAACTGACAGAGCTCAATATCAAGGCAAATGCGCCTTGGTTTTAGTATGCGCGTGCACTAGCGCGCGATAAATGACGCCATAAATTATGCGCAGAAAGGATGCGCAATGCAATTATGAGGAATGACCT
>JAHPZR010051700.1:7500-10930 GCA_019787425.1 Platygyra sinensis | reverse complement strand
TAGCAAGGCCTTGCTTATGTGACGTCATTCTGTCCAACTCGAAATGGGCGGCGAAGAAAAAACCTGCAACTGACTGGGCATCCGTCACAAGGTCAGCAAAACTATTTCTTCCCAAGCAATTAATCACATGTCACTATCTTCAATGCTATCATTTTGGAGTTTGAGCATGTTTGGCTCAAACTAATATGACTCAAGAGCAGCCATAACCCAGAGTGGTGGCTAAAAGGATTGTTGGAAGCTATTTGGACAAAATCTCCTCGGACGGAATGACGTGACCAAAACGCGGACTGGCTGCTAAGTACGTTTTCAAAATGGCGCGATGATGTTCGATTTTGGCTTCTTTTAAGACGAATTTCATAAAACCTGCACTTGAGAGGCTGAAACTTCGGTGGAGTGGCTAACCTTAGTGCAAGGTTTTTTGGAGTGACCTTCACTTTTAAGTGAAACATTGGACAAAAGAAATAATCCACCCATTGTTTTTCAGTTTGCACGAACACAAGGATTACTTTCACGGATTAACAAGTATAGATACTTTATTTAAATTCATGTTATAAACTTACAACAAAAAATGACTAAAGAAAATTACCTAGGATCCATTAATTGCATATTTAAAATAGACAAGTAATTCTGCATTTTAATTAGCTGATACAACATTTCAGTTAGTCAAATAATATAGGGCATTGCAAAACTGTAATTGTGTGTGGTAATGCTATATGTCAATTTATCTGATCAAGTCTAGCATAGCCTAGAAATTTCACCAAATTTTATGTCAAGAAGTTAAGGCCATTTCGTTTTAAGTTAGTGCAGACTTTTCAAAGAAAAGAAGTATTTAATCTCAACACACTAAGCTTTTAATCTGTACCAGGTAATTAGAATCATTTTATGAATTACAAGAGAAGACAGAGACAAGCATGCAAGACCTTACCAAATACAACTTGAATAATGAAGATGGCGGCAGAGAGAGTAAAAGAAGATCAGCTATGTGATGACACACTGCTTTGATTTCCACGGCACGTGAAGTAATGAACTGAAGAAACCATCACAGTTAATTTGATATCAAGCTATGTTCAGTAAAAGAATGTTACTCAGGCGATGATATGGATTAAAAAAATAAGATCTGACTGGACATTAGCGACAGCAGAGACACAGCACAGAGAGTAGATCATCCAAGACAGAGATGAGAGTATGCCTGGGTTATATAGTGACTGCCACAGGACCATGGTGAAAGATGAATGGATATGATTGGACAGGTAGACAGGAAAGGCAGAAAGACAGCAGACAGTCAGGCACAGATGGACACTCAGTTATACAGAAATGCATGACAGACAGGACAGACAGACAGACAGTCAGACACACATGGACATCACAAGGTGCAAACATGGCAGACACAAACAGAAAGACAGATACATTCCTACAATGTATATTACTAAATTGCAACAATTGCAGCTAAACCTGCCAGAATAATACATGACAATGACACAAAATGGGACCAGTCCAGGTACAAATCATACCAGTCACAAACAGAGAGTTACTTGACACATCTAGGCCAGGCAATTGACTTTTTACTGGGTACTGTCCTTAGTGTTGTTGTCGTCATTGATAACTCCCTACTAATGTGTGTTCAAATACTAGGCTACCATAATAAGAGTACAGACAGTCATGGTTTCAAAGATAGGCCTAAATTCAGTGTTGGTAGTTTTTCAAACTTCAAGTCAACACCCATCACTTACCCAAATGTGCCTTTTAAAGCCCCATGAGCATTCCCGACACCCCTCAAATTTTAATTTCAAAAGTCACATGCCTACCCTCATTTTTCCACCCCAAAAAGTTGTCAATCTGTCTCGAAATTTGTTTTAACCATAGAAACTTCCCAGTCATTTCTGCCCAAAAGCATCCCACACTTAAACAACACATTTATGTGTGGTCTTTGCGTCTGCAATTACCAGTGTTCGGATCCCACAGGAGTTAAGAGAGAAAATAAACAGGGCCTCAATGGTATAAGGGAATCTCTAAGATTGTGAGATGTAGGGAAAATGGGCATTTCAAAGCTACAGTTTGTGTAATGCCATAAAAACAATTCTAACAGCCATAGCAAAAGTCACAGTTTGAGTTATAAAAGCCAATTAAACTTAAAAAAAGTTGAAAACACATTGAAAAATATATACTTCTCCACAAATTGGTACAAATGATACTTGCTTTTCCTGCAGCTTTTGATTAGGTTGTATCAAATTTGAACAGCAAAAAGCACTTCGAAAGATCTGCCTATTGAATCTATAAAATTGTATCTGCCTTTGATACGAGGCTTGACTAACCCCCCCCCCCCCCCCCACTAATTTGTCAACTTTTTTTGTTGTTATTTGATAGTAACCTTTACATCAACACTGTAAATATAAGCTCAGTAAAGTTCAAGCCTAGGTTAGGGTATATTCCAATTTGTGGAGAAGTATATATTTTCAATGTGTTTTCACTTTTTTTAAGTTTAATGCTTTTTAACTCAAACTGTGACTTTTGCTATGGCTGTTAGAATTGTTTTTATGGCATTACACAAACTGTAGCTTTGAAATGCCCATTTTCCTACATCTCACAATCTAGAGATTCCCCTTATACCATTGAGGCCTGTTTATTTTCTCTCTTAACTCCTGTGGGTCCGAACACTGGTAATTGCAGACGCAAAGACCACACATAAATGTGTTGTTAAGTGTGGGATGCTTTGGGCAGAAATGACTGGGAAGTTTCTATGTAAAACAAATTTCGAGCAGATTGACAACTTTTTGGGGTGGAAAAATGAGGGTACATGTGACTTTTGAAATTAAAATTTGAGGGTGTCGGGAATGCTCATGGGGCTTTAAAGGGCAATTTGGGTAAGTGATGGGTGTTGACTTGAAGTTTGAAAACTACCAACACTGAATTTAGGCTATCTTTGAAACCATGACTGTCTGTACTCTTATTATGGAGCCAGTTTGAACACACATTAGTAGGGAGTTATCAATGACGACAACAACACTAAGGACAGTACCCAGTAAAAAGTCAATTGCCTGGCCTAGATGTGTCAAGTAACTCTCTGTTTGTGACTGGGATGATTTGTACCTGCTGCCCATTTTGTGTCATTGTCATGTATTATTCTGGCAGGTTTAGCTGCAATTGTTGCAATTTAGTAATTACATTGTAGGAATGTATCTGTCTTTCTGTTTGTCTGCCTGTTGCACCGTGATGTCCATGTGTGTCTGACTGTCTGTCTGTCTGTCTGTCTGTCTGCATTTCTGTATAACTGAGTGTCCATCTGTGCCTGACTGTCTGCTGTCTTTCTGCCTTCCTGTCTACCTGTCAATCATATCCATTCATCTTTCACCATGGTCCTGTGGCAGTCACTATATAACCCAGGCATACTCTCATCTCTGTCTTGGATGTCTACTCTCTGTGCCTGTGTCTC
>JAHPZR010051700.1:0-2500 GCA_019787425.1 Platygyra sinensis | reverse complement strand
ATAGTGAGTAGAGGTAGCCAATCAGAAAACGTCATTCGTGATAGGACCCTTGTGGATTTATACTAAAACTCGATAGAAACACGGAAAATGTTTTCTGTATCGTAAATAATCTGTTCTGTGGCCTTACCTAGGAAAATGACGAAGATAACTTTGAGGGAAATGAGGGACAGGGAGATGACCTTGATGACGATGATGATGATGATTCAGATGACGATGGAACTCTTCAAGGTAAGTGTTTTGGTCCACAGATGTTCCTGTAGAACGCCTGTGGATTAAAAAACATAGGCCCGGTCCACATGAAGCCGAAGAAATTTGAAAGCGCACGCAGCTTTATTTTTACGGTTACATGTAGGCCTACCGTGCGCACTAACCCGTCACCAAGCTTTTCGTAAACGCTCTTCAAACCGGAGGAATTTGAACACGCCTGCTTTGCATTTTATAGTGGACGGAACACATTCTGAAATTAGAACTTTTCAAAAAAGATGGCACAATGTGATTTCTCTGCCTGAGGTTAACTCAAACACAATTCGAAATTGACCGGTGATTGTTGCGGTTTTAATTTTCAGGCGGGCGCTCACCGCACTTAAGTGGCCCAAAACAGCAGCGAAATATTTTTCCTGCTGAATTATCCCTTTTATGACAGCTTCCTCCCTGTGTTTTAAAAACCATGGGCTATTCATTGCAGTCAAAGTCCCCATGTTTTCACACCACGACTGGAACCACTAGGCGATACTGTTTTGAATTTGCTGAATTCAAATATGAAAAAATCCACTTCAACTTCTCGCCCATGCGCAATTTATGACATTGTCTCTTAAATAACGTTTGTTATTTAATGTTTTATCAGACTTGTCAGGGGATTTAGCAGACTTATCCACTGAGATATCCATCAAAGAAAAGCTCATTGATGAGCTGGAAATAAGTCAGAAGAAAATCCAGACTCTGAAGACTCAGTACGAGGAGAAACTATCCCTGCTGCACAACAAGATCAAGGAAACAGAAACAGAGAGAGACCATGTAGGTGCCATGAGATTGCGTGACTGTTAATTCCGAAGTAATGTCACTGAGCAGTGTTGTAACGCGGTCTGAATTTTTCTTTCCTTTAAAGGTTTTAGAAAGCGTCAGAAACCAAGACTCTAAATCGGAGGAGAAGGTTCGGCAAGTACGCGACGAGTACGAGAAGAAAATAAACCGTTTGCAAGGGGAGTTAAAAAAGATGCAAGCGGCCAAGAAAGAGCACGCAAGGCTGCTGAGACAGAAGGCACAGAACGAACAGCAGCTGAGAACGTTTCAAGGAGAACTAAGTGAGTTAAAAAGAACCAAGGTCCGTCTCATGAAACAGATGAAGGAGGAAGCAGCCAAGAATAAACAGCAAGAGGCGCAGAGGAATAAACAGATCGCACAGCTGAAGAAGGAGTCTCGAGTAAGACAGATGACTATTAAAAACCTTGAAATGGAAAAACGTCAGCGCGAGATTGTACTCAAGAGAAAACAGGAGGAGGTATCTGTCGCTGAATTTCTACTCCCCTCCCCTTCCGCCTTCGTTTGAGAAACGCGCCGCCCCCTTTCAGAAGTTGACCTTATTAACACCAGTTTTCCTTGGGAGGAGTAGTCTGTCCTCGAAGTTGTCGGTTGAGATTTCACGCAATGCTTCTGGGAGAAGTGTGGCGCGATGAGCGGCCGCAGGAGTGACGTAGAAACGGTAGGAAAAAGGATGGCAACTGAAAAGGTCTGAAATCTTCAAACCTACACAATGTTGTTAGCAAACATTTGGCTTTCCGTTTATTTAATGGACTGTGGAAGCCTCGTGTAGTATTGTGAAAACATGTACAGTCGCCATCTTTTTTTCTTACTGAAGATTGATTCAAAACGACTAGCAACATTACCAAATGACTTAGCAATGTTATGAATGGTGTGTCTGAGAAACTGAGCTTATTTTTTGGCCCATATGCTGCTCTTAGTGAGTCAGCCCTTTTTTAGTTGCCTTCGATTTCAAGGCAGTTTTGTGCATGGGAAATAATGACCTAAAGTAATGTAACCTTTACCGTTCCAATCGTTAGGTTAAGGCTCTTAGGCGTCAACAGAAACCCGTCTCTGGTCAGCTTGGGACCCAACGAAACCAAACAACAATCTCGAGCGTCCGAGAGGTGAATGGTCTGGAGGCGAGCTCGCACGCATCATATGTCAGCAGTTCTTATTCGTCTTACTCCAGCTCTTCAGTGTCTGTCAGCTCTTCGACGTCCAACTCGAGGTTTTCAGGAGCAGCTGGTAGATCGACCGGACTGCCAGTGAAATCGCCGAGGAGGAAGAGCTCCGTAGAACAGGCCTCGCGGAGTGCCAAGAAGAAATGGGATGTCATTGATAAGAAGGTATAAGCCCGGGAATGAATACGTACTTCTAAGTAAGCAATAGGGAGTTTACGGTGCTACGACGGAGACGTCGTCGATTTAAGACTAAATTTATATTTTGCTTTTGTAGAATTTCGAGAATTTGTAGATGTATT
>JAHPZR010051698.1:0-14396 GCA_019787425.1 Platygyra sinensis | reverse complement strand
AAATTGACTTTGGCTACAGCTTTCAACTTAATGAAACCTTTCCATCAGAAGCTAGTGATGTGCACAGGCCCGTAGCTGGGGTATTTCAAGGGGTGTTTGTATCCATTTGTCTGACGAAAAACGTTCAGCGTAGGGTGGGGGTAGGGAGGAGAAAGCGCTATTAATCAAACATCAGTTTGGATCGCTCTAATATTGTAAGTCCCTTAATTCCCTACTATACAAAAAGCTAGTGCATTATTGGTATAACACTAACAGTCCGCTACTCTAGCAGAAAGTATTGACGATGAAATGGGAACTGCAGTTCAGGATTTTTTTTGCGTAAACGTGAGTTGATTTAGCCTTTTTGTCCGTTGACTTGAAGCCTACCTATATCAGGAGGAATCTTTGTCCATCTTTCTCTTTTTCCACAAGCTTAACGCGTGAACACTTGCCGCCAAGATGTCGCGACAACGTCTGCTTTTCCTCGGTTACCGTCGGTTACTGAGCTAAACCATGCCTGATGAGGCGTTCAACTGTCGACAAACCTGGGTTGGCTTACTTTTGATTTTGCCGCCATTTACCGAGGTTTATTACTGTGTTTACACGACTAAAAACTTCACTTCAGTAAAGTAAAAACAAAACCAAGGTAAACATCTCTCGTGAAAATACGGGCCAAGTGTCACAGCAAATTTGATAGCTCTACCATTCGCGGATGCATGGTAGCCGAATAGCTCCACCCCTTTCTCAAGTTCTATTTGCATGTTGTAATGGGTATGCGTAAGTGCAAGTGACGCTAATCTGTTCTCGCTCATGATCGTGCATCGCATATAGGTATTTAACCTTTGCATCGCGCTGAAGGACCTTTCGCACTTGCAGCTAGCTACGGGCAAAGTGGATAGTATTTTGAGCAGAGTGAATATGTTGGGAAATTCATCCTCGTCGCACTGCTTCAGGGCTGTGGCACACGAGTCCGGGAGCTCTTCCTCCTCTGCATACTTGATTCTCCCCCGCCGAAATTCTGCCGGGAAGAGCTGTAGAGATGGAAGATCGTCCCTGTACATATCGACGACCCCTTGTAACTCTTGCGACTTCGTTTGATTCTCGTTCATTACAGAGGGAACCAAAGCAAGCAGCCTTGAGGCTTGGACGGTGACGGCATCGAAGCGCTCTCCTAGCTGCAAAATGATTTGATCAAGAAATGGAGCAGCCACGTTGATCCGATAATACTCCTTTACTGTTGGAGCTGGAGCGTTGGCGCGATGACGTGCCGTGCAGCAACTCTGGGAGTTGTTGGCTCCACTCCCACCTTAGCTGCCATTGCCATTGCCTTCTCATACGCATCATCGTACATCTCGTCCATATCGGCGCGCATGTCCTGGTACGACTTGAGCACACTCGAAACCATCGTGAAAGCCTTGAAAATGTCATTGCTCTTCCGTTGCAAATTCGTTGTTAGAGCATTCATGTGCGACAGGTAGAGGTATACAATGACAAAAGTCACGATAAATTCAAAGTTCGTAATGGCTTGGAGTAGTCCAGAGGCATCCCTCTTAGTGGCTGTGTTCCAGCCAGGCTGGACAGTCGTCGTGGTGTAGATTATGTGCCATGACTTCCAAAACATACACGACATACTCGAAGGATTCATAAAAATGCTCGTATGCTTCAGACCTCTCTGCTAATCTGGTAGTAATCATATCAGCAGGGTGAATTTCTCTTAATTTGCCTGGCCCGATACGGACCTCGCCGTGTTTTCGTTTTTTTTTTTTGGTTTTTTTTTTTCGCGGGCTCCTGGGCTTTCTAGTTTGTTATATAGTTAGACAGCAGTCATAAAGCGTCCTATGCGGCTACGTTTTGACCACAATGGCTCCCAAAACCGAAAACATAACAGTGAAAACAACAAATACTTTATTTTAAATAGGCTAGCGCAAGCTCATCCTGACAATCCAAGATTCGGCGCTCGGTTAGGTCGGCAACAGCCAAAAAAATATCTTGGACCTCAAGGGGGGTTCGTTCGAACCTCTCGAACCCCCCCTCCTACGGGCCTGGTGCAGTCGCCAACAGTTTTACTCTTTATGGTAATGGAGTCAAGATGAAAAGTCTGCTATTGGCAAAAGGGGTCTGAATTTTCTGTCAGTGTAAATGCTTTGGCCAAAATTAACATTAATTTGGAAATGAGATAAATATATGACAGTGGCATAGTCCTGAATATAGTTATCCCCCCACTGATGGCCAGTAGTAAAATTATGATCATCAATGTGAACTTTTTAGCATCACTGGCAGCTAGGAAGGGGTGATTTCAGACTCTGCTGTTGCCCCTCTAAAATCCCAATTTTGGGGGTTTCCCACGGTCCCAGGCGTCTGTGGTGTTGCATTCAGCAAACAATGTGGTCAATGTTGTAAATTCTTTATTTTTTCTTTCGTTTACTAATCATCTTTTTCAACTTCAGCCATTCTTTCATGACATCTATCAACTTCCATGCAACATCTACATTCTTCATGCTGGACAACAAACTCCAACGAACAATTTATACACTTGCACCGATAACCATAACCTTTCATATACATGTATGGGTAAGCTTAAATTCAAAATAACATTAACAGTTGACACCAAAAATATATATAAATAACTTGAAATACATGAAGAACTAAAAATACCACTTCGATCTTTTTTTTTTGGTAATTGACCAAATTACAGAAATTTGAATCGTGCAATACCTGCGAAACAGACATTTTCAAAAACGGTGACAGGTCGAATCCAACATAAGTTTAACTTCCTTCGAAACAAACTGCTTGGAATTTTCAGTAGCTCTTTTACAAAAATAGACGCATTGATAAAAGCAGAAAGAATCGAAACGAAGAAACCAAATAAATACCAGTCTGGTAGATCTGTCTTGTCAGCAAATCGACTTAGAAGCATGTTCTCAGACTCTTCTTCTTCCTCTACAGCTATTTGTTCAGCGTACTAGTAGCTTCTTCTTCGGTGGCAATCTGGCTCGGCACTATCATCGTATGCTTTCAGACAAACTTTACCCAAAATGAACTTCTGAATCGACAGAGATTTCGCTAATACTAGGATAAAAACTCGACTGATATTTGCGGCGATCAAAGGTAAATCAATCTCGTGTTAGGAATATGACGTCACAAGTAGAGATGCCGCTGCGAAAATGGCGGGCTCAACTGGAACCAATTTCGAGTAATGGCGGACGAAGAATTTCACTATTCGAGCGGCGAAATTTTAATGAAGGAAGTCTTTTTAATTTTTTCTTTTTGGACGAAAGGACATCGTACATGATGGTAAGTTATTCTGTTTAAAAAAAAGTGGGGAAAAAAAATGTGAAATTTCGTCGCAGTGGCACTTTAACTGCTGGATTTGCTCTTGGCATGAATTCTGCATTTGACGGTTCGACGCACGAGCTTTACCGCGTTTTAGGTCTTTCTCTTCTTTGTATTTCTTAACACGGCCGTCTTCATGAACAGCCTCGGAGTTATCAATGGACGAAATCACGGTTTTATTCCTCTCTTTCTTGGAATGGATCTGCCTTGTTTGGCTTCCATGTTTTTCAGCTTCCGATACGTCTCCGCTTTTAACTATTTCGCTATTTCTAATTCTTCCCATGACTTCATCGTCTCCGTTTCCGCCAATCCGCTTACGACCGTTTAGATCAGTGTTCTCTTTGAGGTCTTTTATAGTATGAAATCGGATTCAGAGTGCTTGAGATGAAAAGAGACTAGTAGGCGATGAATGTAAACCAGGAATAAGCCAGGTTTTCTATCTTTAGCCCCGCACTGCATACACGATAGCAGGAACATAGCGTGGTTTGTTATAGTGCCAAATAAAATAAAGTGACGTGAAAGTGAAGTGCATGTATCGAAAATCCATCTCCGTACTGACGTATCCTTCGTAATTTCGTGGTTCAGTTAACTATGCTTTATTGCATGTCTGTTTTCATTTATCGAAAATACGGCTTCCTAATTTCATGTAGGCTTTGGAAGCATTGATTGCAGTTGTATTTTTTATTGATAGCTTTCTTTCATCATTCCTTGAGCTGTCCATATTGGGAGTTACTTTCACAAGCCAACATGTCACAACTCGACTGGGCTTGTGCTTATAATAATTCCTCACAATTAACGAGGGCTTGGGGCGCCTGTGGGTTACCGAGATATCGGTCGCAAAAAACCGAGATCTCGGTAACCGGGCTAGTCCGGCCTTTCATATGAACACATCGATATTTTTACAAAGAAAAGAGTGTCGAAAATGAGATCCCGGAAACCGAGCCAGCCCGGTTGACCGGGCTCATATGAAGAGGCCCTAAATCGGAAACTAACTCTGGGGTGAGGTCAGGTATACGAAAGGAAACGTAACAGTTTTTCTCTTACGAGCCTTCCCTGCCAATCCAATGACAGCAGTTAAACCTTGTGTCAGCCGTAATAATGTCAGTGTTATTTCTCATATAAGATTCATCGTTGTAGCTATTAGCAATAAGTGATATTGATGTTGACAGAGGCAATAAATTCTGGAGATGAGTTTTATCAAGTGCTTCTATTATTCCACATGTTGATAATCTCCACTGGAGGATCATTAATGATTGAATGAAGCAGAAGAGCTGTTTCACTCAACTTTCACTCTTGGAGATTTCCATGTCAACGTCATCTGTCAAGTGTTCAATGTAAGTTTGAATGGAACAACTCCCGGCTACGATTCGCTCGATCACGGTCACGCTAGAATAAAGTTTTTTTTTTTTTTTTTTTTTTTTGCGAGGGCAACATAATTTCATTCAAGACAGGTAAACTGAGAGCGAAAGAAAAACCTTCACATAAAAAAGATTAATAGCGAGGCTATGAGCAGATTTACTTTTCAGTGACCTTTAGTTCTGAATGAAGAAACACAAACAAAAGGCTCTAGTATAAGTAAGGCTCTCGAATAAGTAACGCAGTGTGACAACCAAACGCCAGTCAGTAAGTTATTTAAGTTTAACTAATAAACTGCAATATAAATGGAAGGCGATTAAAGCTTACACACGAAATTCGTTCTTTCTCGTTGTTTTCTTAGAAAATTGAAAATTTCCCTTTGAAACCAGTTTATAAATATCCTTATTTGTAATTCAGCGCGTGAGCGAGTAGTGCAAGTCACGAGTTCAAAGTCGGGTTGACGGGGAAATTACACAGTCAAAGCCTACTGTGTGCGCTATCCGAATTGTCAGTCCTCAGTGAGCAGCAGTTCCTGGTTTCCCATCAGAATCGAGGTTATAGGTAAGTCTTCAAGAAAGGTATTTTAACTTCTCCCCTGTTGAACGATTATATAGGTCTGAAGGTCACACTAGTGGCTGTGATTGGTTTTCGTATCAACGAAAACGGTAGTAAATTATCGAAGAAGGCTAACAGACCGTTTAGTTCAGACTAAATTTCATCGTCCCCGACACGGTTCACCTCTTTACGGGCCGTAAACTTGCTAAAAACTCTCTTAATGTTTGGCAACGGAAATACTTCTGGCCGTTAAGTTTCACTTCGGGATTGCCCGCATAACTCACGCTTCAGAAAATAAACTTAGACTTTCGCAAAATCCTTTGGCAGCGCCAACCTTGTTTAGTACAATCAAGAGACTATCAGGTGAGAGAACATATCCCCGTGCCCTATAATAATCCTTTTCAATCTATTTTAAGCTTCGCGTCACGCTGTCAAAGTTATTTTTGAGTTATTTTTTTGTAAAAAAAATACCTCTTAGTCGGCGCGTCGGGTATGTTATGGACGGGTGGTTCAGTGAGTGGATCAGTGGATCAGTGGATCAGTGGATCAGTGAGAGATGTATGTATGTCACACCAATCAGATTTGATCTACTATTAAACATCAATCAAATTTCTTGTTGTAAAGGTAAATGGCAAGTGAGAAGATTTGATCCCGAAACAGTTGAGAACGGCCATATTTATTCTTCTGTAAAAGAGGAGGAAAGTATTCATATATTGGGTTTACCTCGACATTTTCAGTGGGTTAGGCTGAGGAGTTTGTGGGCGGGTTTGATAGTCATTCACAATTGGATAATCAGTCAAAGAAACATCGTGTTTGGGATCATGTATAACTGCGAGCATGCGATGAAGGGTGAGCTTTTCCCATTATGTAAGGTTTTGAATTAAATGAGTGTTAGCCGCTCTACTACTAATGTTGATGTGGTTTCTATGATATGAACAATTGTATTCAAGGAGGCGGAATGCAGTAGAGGGAATGTAAAGAGGTTGTGACCAGGTTCGAATCGTTTGCGTGTTGTAGTGAAACCTAAATATTGCTGCAGAGTCGAGAGCGAGTCGTTAATTTCAGCATCTATATCATTGATCAGTTTCAATGATAAGTTTCGACAAGAAAAGCGAAGAGACAACGATTAATTCCGTCAACAGAACAAAAAGAAATTATTCTGTGACGATTTTACATTTATAATGGTTCTTGTTTACTACTGGGATGAGAAGATACGTTGTAAATGAAACTTAATCTTTTCTCGTCAACGTTATCAGGGTTTTCGCTTTATCACATTAATAGCCAGCACGACGAATTGTAGTAGAAGAAAAATAAAATTTCTTGTTTAAGATAACTTAAGTGAGGTAAATGAAGTCTTGGGAGTTCTATGTTTGTGTTAAGTCAGTGCAACGACTTTGGTAATTGAATAATATACATCGGGTTGTTTCAGTGTAATGGTGGCTAGTTATGAACGGGATGAGCTTTGCGTTTTGAAGTAGTTCATGAGTCAGTAGTAAACAAATGGGAGGAGATAATTTATTTCAGGTTACAAAGGGTAACTTGATACTTTTGTTTTTCACAACGAGTAAATTCAATTAGAGGTCACGAATCGGCGCTTCTAGTTCAAAGGACATATTTTAGAGGAGACGACGAGACTATTTAGATTTGAAACAGTTTTAACGTTTACAAAATAAGTGAAGTGACAATTGTTTTGTTCTTGTATGCAAATGTAACGAGATATCTTTATTTTTAGTTGCAAAGGGTAATTTGACACCCTTGTTTTTCACAAGGAAGTAAATTCAATTAGAGGTGATGATTCGTGAGCACTTATTTTCCCGAGATGTTTGCTAATTTTAGTTAGAATTGGTAACTTGATACTTCTGTTTTTCACAAGAGAGTAAATTCAATTGGAGCTGACGAATCGTCACCACTTGTTCCCATGAAATGTTTGAACAAAGAAAACGAAATATTGCTATTTTTAGTTACAAATGGTAACTTAACACTTTTGTTTTTCACACTGGAGTAAATTCAGTTAGAGCTAACAAGTTATGGCCTCTTGTTCCCAGGATATTAAACAAAAAAGAAGTTAACATATTTGGGCAGCTTTTAGGTGTCTGCAGAAGAGGTTTGATATGGTTAACTCGAGGACATTTTATGATATTCGTTTCAGTCCGAGATCTTTTTTGTTAAAGGTAAAAAAAGTATGAAAACTGTTCAAAATAATGTTCCTTGAAGACTGCGTGGCACCAAGTTAAACTACAAATTAATCAGTAAATCAGGCTTAAACGAGTCAGAGAGCTTATTTCTCTTTCTTGCTATTTTTGAGTTATTTTTTTGTGAAAAAAATTCTTCTTAGTCGGCGCATCGGGTATGTTATGGACGGGTCAGTGTGAAGGTGCAATAAGAGGCTTAAACAGTTCGTGTCTAGTCGTTGTTGTCAGTTGTTGTGCTACAGATTGATCAGTTGATTGCTTGGCTATAGTCATCAATGAATCAGCAAGGACAACCTCGTTCCCAGGGTCTCTCATCTTACCGCCTGGGGCGAGCGAGGAGAGAACGAGGTTGCAACAAGGACTGCTTGAAGATAAGAAACGTGAGGGTAGATGTTCAGGTGATTACTAACCATGACGTCATCATAGAGATGAACGATGATGCAATAATATAGTTTGTGTTGATCAAATGATCTGGTGTCTACCGTAATAATTGAATCATCGAGGGGTCTCTGGAATGTGCATTGCGTTGTGACTGTAGTGCTGGAAAAACAGCTAATATTTAAAAGCGCGGTTATAAGATATACGATCTTTCTTGTCGTCTCTAACCCATACCTTACTTACAACAGTTTTGACCTACATGTACTATATTTCTGTTATTCCACCCACAAAAATAATATAGGTATTAAATCATCATCTGTCAATACTCCATGTTTCATTATGGAAGCACACAATACACATACATAGCTTGCCCCTCTACAAAAAAAAAAAAATTCACAGCCCTTTTTTGCGCAACAACTCAAAAACCTACAGAAAAACAGTCACCCATTCTCCCCCCCCCCCTTCCACCAGCCCATTTATTCCAACAAAAAACTCCTACACGCTTAGCGTGCCTATATTTTATCCATACCCTCTTGCGACAACTTAAGATGACAACTTATCTCAGCGATACAAGATCGTATGTACATCAGATTCTCAGTTTCTTTCTTGCTGTACATTGTAGCCAAAAAGCTTGTCAAATTAACTAAATTATCACTGTAAAGAGTCGATTAAATGCTCCCATTTTCATAACCTTTTAATTAAAAAAATAACTCTTGCACGCCTTGCGTGCCTATGTTTAGTCTCGGTCCCATGATCACGCAAGCAATGGCCAACGGTCATCAGGTCGTGTCCATCTGAATAAGAAATTGAAAATTTAGCGGGTTAAGAGAAAAAAAAAGGTTTGTTTTAAACTGCCCGCACTGTTAGCATTGGAAATCATTTTCAGAGCTGGGCAGGAAAATTATACGAGGTACTCCAAAGCCGTAAAATAGAATAATCGTGTCATTTCCCTGCATGACTGAGAATGATTAACATAAAGTGCAAAGACTCGAATTTCTAACCTGTTTTAAAGTCGTTTCTCGGAAAGTGCCGAACGGATTGAAGCGAAAAGCGTCTCAGGCTTTCGAAAGGCATTTTAAAGCGCAAGACAGCTAAAATATTTGTTTCGCGTTTGTAAGAACTTTCGCTCCAAAAATACCGGTGCAAATGTTTGTATATTTAATTTCGGAAGCCCGGCTGTGTAATATTTACCGGACTTACTGCAACGTTTGCATCAAGAGAGGTCTCTTTGAAGAGCACTGTTTCCAAAGCGCCACGCAGGAATATTATCTTCGATGTGTTTAACCTAAGTTTGCTTCGAAAATAAGTCTTGTCATCTCTCTGCATGACTTATTCCGACTTGAGACGCGCCATGCCGTGGCTGCTGACAAGAATTGCATTCTTAACGCGCTCTCAAGTCATTTCTCGAAAAGTACTGAGCGGCCTAAAGGGAGAAAAATATCTCTTTTGAAAGCCCTTTCAAAGCGCCAGAAAGTTAGAAATTATTCTTCCTCTGACCTTACAAAATGCGCTTCGAAAATCCCGGCGTAAGGTTTTTGCATATTTGATCAGCTGTTAAAATTAAACCTCAATGTTATCATGTCATTTAAATTGGCCAATCAGGTGTCTTTCCTAAAATAGCCTCGCAGCTTGACCACGTGCTAAAATTAGATTGGAAAAGATTATCATTGGAAGAGGCCCATGTATGGGGGATGTGTTCTCTCACCCTCATAGTCTCTTGGTACAATGTGATCAATCGAGGCAACTCAGAGTTTGTTTCTAGTTTTTGTCCGTTTCAGCGTTTGCTGACTTGTGTTTCAGCGTAGATTAATACCCCGTTCACACCAAAGAGTTAAACATGTTTAAGTGTTGTTTAGCTAAACAAGGTTAAAAAATTACCCGTTCACACCGCACACGCTGTTGAACTAAACACGTTTAAAACCTGTTTAATTAAACTACCTCTGCAAGGTAGTTTAAACCCTGTCTAACCAACATGGCGGAGGAAAGAGCGGATAAAAAAAGGGGAAGGACATGGGAGAAAGAAGAGACAGTAATTCTGTTGGAGAAGTGGGGGGAGGACAACATTCAGCAACGGCTAAAAGAATGTACTCGAAAAAAGCCTATTTGGCAAGAAATTAGCAATTTTCTGAGCGCTTCTGGGTACGACGACCGGGATTGCGACTCCTGCAAAACGAGAATCCACACGTTAATCTCGGCCTACAGAGGCTACAAAGATGCGTCGTCGAGGTCCGGGAACGCTACTCCGAAAAAGAAGGCACCATTCTTTGACGAAATTGACGAAATTTTATCTGACAAGCCAGCTACCAGACCAGTTATCGTCCTAAGCTCGACCTCGCTGGAAAGTGTTTAAGGCAAGGAGATAGAGCTAAAGGAAGGTGAAGAGAGCCCACAATATCAACCCAGCTGCAGTTATCCGACCTTGGAAAAAGAAAACCGAAAGAAAGCCGACGAGAAGCCTCTCTGTAGTAAGTTTGTTGTTGTTTCCATGTTAACGGGAAAATGTTACGTAATTTGCCACCTGACCAAGTTGTTATGCAATAAATGTCACGTGAAAAAAAAATTACAAGATGGCGCCTTTGTTGTTTTTGGACCTTCGTGAAAAGCAAAGTAAATTATATGCAATTATAGTCTTGTTAACGAGATTCTTGGCCTCGAACCACAGGTTACAGACCACTAGTTTCGCGAAATAACCGAGGAAATGGATGAGAACACATGGAGGAATACCGAGGATCAGGAAACGTTTCAGTTACTTTTCACCTCGGGGCTATAACAAACTTTCGTCTTGACAGTTTTATGATATTTCATGCTTATAGTAAAAGAGGCCGAGCGCGCTGGCGCTTCTCGTTCGTCTGACTCGACAAACATTAATATATTTCGATTCTTGTTTTTGTTTAATCGTTAGAGTCATTTTCAGAGCTTGTGTTTTGGATGTTTCATAAGAAGTTTGCATTTTTTCTTTACCAGTTGTTGTTGTTTTACAGCTTCAGCCTGCCAAAATGCCGTGAACTCACCTGTATCACAAAGGGCATTTAAGCTTAACAGATGCCTTGCCTTTTAACTGGCTGACTTGATTTCCATGTAACCTTTTAAGTACTCTTCAAATGTTTGCATGTGATCTTCACCATCGTGTTTATTGTTGTTGTACGTAGCTAAGGATAAAAAACCAGCACAGAAAAGAAGAAAGATAACCCAACAGGATGTGTTGAATTAAATAGATGACTCCTTGAAGTCATTTATAGAATACCAGCAACAAGCTGACAGGCTTTTCCTTGAGGCAGAAATGGAAAGAGAAAGGAAAGAAGAAGAGAGAGAAGCGAAGAGAAGGAAAGAGGACCAAGAGTTCTTGCTGAAGTTAGCCAAAGTGCTGAAGGAGTGAAGTTTGTACTGTTTTTGCAATCTTTGAGTCAGTTTATGTTGACTTCTTAGTACCACTGCAAATTATTATCACATAAATTAGTGTTCATTATTTATTGGCAGTGGTGCTAGTGAATGTGAAAACTCTATCTAAAAAACTACTTGATGAAGAAGAATTTATTGTTTCCACACTGTTGTCAGTTGTTGTGGTTTTCATGGAAATGAATAAGGTGCTTGTTGGTTCAATTCATTTTGCGTTTGTTTATCAGAGGAGAAAACCAGATTACTTTGAATGAAACAAATCAGAACGTATGGTAGGCACAGGAGAGGAGGTCAGGAGGGAGATCAGCTGCATGACCTGGGATCAGATCAGAGTTTTTTTTCGTTGAAAACCTCTCCAGCTAGTTAATGACTTGCCCCTGTACACCATTTTGAATTTGCTGTTTTTCATTAGTTTGTACTTGTTTTCGACATATTTTGGGGCAATTGTAAAGTTCTGAGTTTGCAGATATAAGCATAATGTGCCGGTCAATTCCAAAACCGCCCATGCCCCCCCCCCCCCCGGGCAAACCCCGGGGCATTTGACTTTTTGGACAAATCTTGGTCAAATCACCCCTATGTTGCCAGTTTAGACGGTCAAATGCCCCACCGTTGGAACTTCAAACACGGTCAAATCCTCCACCCTCCAGGCATGTTAAAGCAACTGTGGAAACAAGTTCTGCAAAATTTTCAGCCACTACGAATTTCTTGTTCAGCTTGTTTTCGCTCCACACTTTAAACAAAGGTATATTCCACGATATAACTATATAAAATGACAGCAACAGAAAAACCCACGTGGAATTGACAAGAGCAATGACCCATGAACGCTTCTCACGTGCCAAATCAAATAATTCCGAAATCCTCTTGCTTCCGACCGCTGACAGACGTTTTGACACAAAAGTCAAATGCCCCACCGGGCAGGCCTCATTTTGGGTCAAATTTCCCACTGTACGGAGCTTAACCTGAGTCAAATGCCCGGGGATTGCCCGGGGATTGCCCGGGGAGGGGGGGGAATGGGCGGTTTTGGAATTGACAGGTACATAACCTCTACATTACTGGCAAGTTTGTAATATTAACCCCCCAACTACATGTACCAACAACATACATGCCATTGACCGCTGATGGACAAAACACTGACCCCCCCAGTCTATGGACTATCTCAATGGACTACACCTAAAAATGATAATCCAAATGAGTACCTATTTAAAGTTGTAAGCTGCTATACCTTGCTTATTTTTGTTCTGTAACCACATACATAACACAAAATAGAAAAGTAGACTCCCTTTGTTCAGTATCACTATGACTTACAATAGTTATGGGTATTGATTAGAATGTTCCATGCTCACGATAGTCTGAGTTAAAATTAATTTTTCGCTGGCTGAGTGAAACGAAATAAGTGAAAAATGGCGGCCGGCTTGATACGACTACCAGTGGCGTGTAAGAAAACTTGTCTTTCTGATGTCTACACTGTATGCTGAAATTAGTACTATTAATTGCTCTGCAGTATGCAAAGCTTAAGATCCAGTTGTTGTACTACAACCCCCCTCCCCCCCTACTTGGTAGTTGCAAATTATTGATTCTCTCCCATCTCTACCCCCTTATGAGTGCCCACTGCAAATGGCTATTCCACTAGTATTTTATTTTAGACTACAAGTTTGTTCCTGAAATCCTCTGCCATGGAACTCAAAATATATTACATTTGTATGCAAACTAGCAAAAGAAACAAGGAGGGAATGGGGCATGCCTCTCAATCACATGCTCCAGTAACTTGGATCTTAAGCTTTGCATACTGCAGAGCAATTAATAGTACTAATTTCAGCATACAGTGTAGACATCGAAAGACAAGTTTTCTTACACGCCACTGGTAGTCGTATCAAGCCGGCCGCCATTTTTCACTATTTCGTTTCACTCAGCCAGGCGAAAAATTAATTTTAACTCAGACTATCGTGAGCATGGAACATTCTAATCAATACCCATAACTATTGTAAGTCATAGTGATACTGAACAAAGGGAGTCTACTTTTCTATTTTGTGTTATGTATGTGGTTACAGAACAAAAATAAGCAAGGTATAGCAGCTTACAACTTTAAATAGGTACTCATTGGATTATCATTTTTAGGTGTAGTCCATTGAGATAGTCCATAGACTGGGGGGGTCAGTGTTTTGTCCATCAGCGGTCAATGGCATGTATGTTGTTGGTACATGTAGTTGGGGGGTTAATATTACAAACTTGCCAGTAATGTAGAGGTTATGTACCTGTCAATTCCAAAACCGCCATTCCCCCCCTCCCCGGGCAATCCCCGGGCAATCCCCGGGCATTTGACTCAGGTTAAGCTCCGTACAGTGGGGAAATTTGACCCAAAATGAGGCCTGCCCGGTGGGGCATTTGACTTTTGTGTCAAAACGTCTGTCAGCGGTCGGAAGCAAGAGGATTTCGGAATTATTTGATTTGGCACGTGAGAAGCGTTCATGGGTCATTGCTCTTGTCAATTCCACGTGGGTTTTTCTGTTGCTGTCATTTTATATAGTTATATCGTGGAATATACCTTTGTTTAAAGTGTGGAGCGAAAACAAGCTGAACAAGAAATTCGTAGTGGCTGAAAATTTTGCAGAACTTGTTTCCACAGTTGCTTTAACATGCCTGTGGGGATTGCCCGGTGGATTGCCCGGGGAGGGGGGGACGGTGGGACATGGGGCGGTTTTGGAATTGGACAGGTACATAAACCTTTCTTACCTTACTGGCAAGTTTGTAAATTAACCTAACCCCAACTACATGTACAACAACATACATGCCATTGACCGCTGATGGACAAAACACTGACCCCCCAGTCTATGGACTATCTCAATGGACTACACCTAAAAATGATAATCCAAATGAGTACTATTTAAAGTGTGTAAGCTGCTATACCTTGCTTATTTTTGTTCTGTAACCACATACATAAACAAAATAGAAAAGTAAGATCCCTTTGTTCAGTATCACTATGACTTACAATAGTTATGGGTATTGATTAGAATGTTCCATGCTCACGAAGTCTGAGTTAAAATTAATTTTTCGTGGCTGAGTGAAACGAAAATAGTGAAAAATGGCGGCCGGCTTGATACGACTACCAGTGGCGTGTAAGAAAACTTGTCTTTCTGATGTCTACAACTGTATGCTGAAATTAGTACTATTAATTGCTCTGCAGTATGCAAAGCTTAAGATCCAGTTACT